>JAZBGW010000091.1:1498-11955 GCA_037464815.1 Mylabris variabilis
TCTTTTGGTGCTTTTCTCCTTTTTGATGTTTTTTTAACATAGCCAGGCCCCTGTTTCGATTTTCTGTATACTTCAATTGCTTTCAATTTATTCCTTAACATGTCGGTCTTATCTCGTTGTTTCTGCGGAATTGTTTCTCTTCGTTTCAGATTCGATAAGTCCGGTTTTTTATTTTTCAGTTCCTCCTGTTTCTCTCTCATTTCGTTCTCGAGTTGTTTTAAACGCTTCCGAGAATGTCTTGTGACTTGTTTTAACACGCCAACATCTTCATCTTTTTCAATTTTTTTCGTTCGTTCACGTTTCTGTTTGTTTTTCGTTTCATTCGCGTCCATTTCGTCTTTATTGTTGTTATCTAAACGATTCAATGCCGTTTGGACGCGTTTACTCAATTTCGATTCGATTTGTTGCGTTTCAGGTTTCGATTTAATCTGATAATAATCTGAAAGTTTCATTTGTTTCTTGGTTTCATTCATACGCTTCAAAACTGGTTTTAGTATTTCTTGACTCTTATGAATTGTCCAACCGAATTTCCGTTTGGCAAAATCGCATAAACCGACAATATCCGGTTTGGACCATGTGAATTTCTCATCACTAGTCTCAACATTCGGCTCTAAATAGGCTTGTAGCACATTAATATTAGGGAAACCATGGTGGATTTGAAGATTTTTCAATTTATTACACAAACCAGTCCGGCCAGGTCCTGGTAATTTACCTTTTTCACACCATTGTCGGAATTCTTTTAAACCGGAAATCAACTCGTATTGTGTCAATGTGAATTCTGTTTGTTTCGCATTTTTCGGTGGAAATGCCGCGAGAATCTCTAATGCTGTTACAGGACCTATACCGGGCAAACCGACAGTATAATCACTACCCACTAATAGCGCTAATAACACCATTTGATAACGTGTTAATTCTGGAAATTGAACCGGAATTAGTGAAGTGATTTGTCGGCAAAAAATTTGGAATTCTTACTGAAATGGTGTTGGATATTTTCAGCGCGGAATTCCAAGACTGGTTTATCATGAATAAAGAAATTTTTGTAGACGGTTTTGCCGCCAAACAACCAGATGTCACTATCGTCGGTTATAGTACCATCGACTAGATTGATTTGCTCTAAAAACGCACATTGGGCCTCAGCCTCCATGGGGGCGACAATGTAAGGCACACCAAATAACTCCAACAACTCCTATAAACAGCAAATTACTAATAAGCAATAATAGTAATCAGTGTCGGACTGGGCAACCGGGCAAATTCCCGGTGGGCCAACAGTGCTGGAAGTCGATAGGGGTCCATCAACATTCAAATGAAATGTTTCTTTTAGGGCTGTGCGAATACCGTCCGAATCGAATCGAAGTTTTTTTCAAAAATTTCGTTTTTCTTAAGGGGATGCTGGAGTCCGGCCTCTATTCAATGTCCGAAAAAAGTGACAATTTTTTATTTTTCTTTAATCACCGATTTCTCGCTTGTTTTCTGAGATATTCAAACGCTGTAACCAGAGTTAAATTGGGGGTTTCGCGATGCATTCGAATGAGTTTTCCATTTTGGAAAATTTTCACTAAATTCTAAAGTGCAGAGGAAAATGTCGGAGCATGTTAAATTTTTTTAAATCACGCAATTTCTGCAGTTTTAAAGATATAAAATCGTACAGTAGCTAGTTTCAAAGCTTATTCATGGGCAGAGGGCAGATGGTTTCCCAAAAATCCAATTTCGTAAAATCAAAAAAGCTACTGAAAAAAAATGAAAACTTTTTAACTTTTTCGATTTTCCAAAATTGGATTTTTTGGAATCCATCTGCTCAGCCCATGAACAAGCTGTTGTACAATTTTTTATTTTTAAAATTGTAGAAATTGCGTGATTTAAAAAAAATTAACATGCCCCGACATTTTCTTCTGCACTTTGGACTTTAGTGAAAATTTTCCAAAATGAAAAACTCTCTTGGATGTATAGTGAAAGGCCCAATTCAACCCTGGTTACAGCGTTTGAATATCTCAAAAAATAAGCTAGAAATCGATGATTAAAAATTTTCACTTTTTCGGTAATCGAATAGAGGCCGGACTCCAGTTTACCCTTAAGGGCATCTTTTTTTTGATTCAGTGCCTGAAAAATGACAATCTTTAATCATCGATTGCTCTTTTCTTTTCTGAGACATTAAAATGCATAAACTATCGCTACAACGGCCACGTTTCAATGCATTCACTTCCCGTTTTGGAAAATTTTGAGAAATTCTGAATTGCAGAGGAAAATCTTGGAACAGTAGTAATTGAAAGCGTTTTTCAAATCTTCCAGAAATTTTTCGATAGGGTTGTTGAAAATGTCAAAAATTTCGTTTCAGGATTTTTTTGTACAATTTTAAAGATAAAAAATTCGACAGTACTCTGTTTAAAACTTTTGTAGAAAAATCGGAAAAATTTTCCAAAATTTTCTGTTATTTTCACCTATTAAAAGTAATTATTTTGGAACCGAATTTTATTTAATTCGTAAAGAATTTTATCTAACCGATAATGCCATTGTCGTTGACATCTTTTTTTTTTGAAAATTTTCGAAAAATCCGGTCTGAAATTTGCCCGATTTTTTCAAAATAATTCGAGCTTATTGTCGAATTTCCCCCCATAGATAAGCTATTAAGATACAATGTTTGTGTCTTGTTCGCACAAGTAGAGTGGGGGGCCTGAAAAGCGATACCGCTGATCATCAAAAAAGACGCAAATCATGAATAACAAAAAAAATCAAACAAAATACTGAAAGAAACGAAAAGTTCTTATGACAACTCCCATTATTTATCGAGCGATTCGAAAAATATTTCAAGGATTTATAGGAGAGACCCTAGAGAATATTTTAGCAAAATTAGAAGTCTGTAGCTCATTTGGAAGTTGGTCAAAAAATGTTCGTTTCTGACGATGTTGCGATTTTCAAGAACGAATTAAACACTCAACATTGATTTTTTTCGTTTTTCTCCATTTTATTCTGGAACAGGTGGGAATATTTCGCATTTTTTTCTAGAATGCAATGGAGAAAACCGAAAAAACATATTGTTGAGAGGATTTCCAAGTTATTCTAAGTGGTTTTGCGTGTCCAATTCGTTTTTGAACTCCCAAATAATGGGAGTTGCCATAAAAACTTCTCGTTTTAAGTATATGGACTAAACCTCTTCAATGTATAGTTGTGTTAGAGGGTGGGCCAAATGGTTGCCAGTCCGACACTGATAGTAGTAGTAATAATAATAATACTTGTGTCTCTTGGTATATCTGATCAGTAAGATTATTAGCGAATCGTTCTTTTGTCGATCTCTCCACGATCATTTCATCCTGCTCTTTCTGCAAATTTTCACGAATCTCTTCTAATTGCTGCACAGTTAACGCTGAATCGTTATTTTCCTTGTTTTTGTCTGTTTGTGGTTTCGAATATTGTTGAATCCATTTTTCAAGTTTATTCTTCAATGTACCGGATCCCTCTTCAGGTTTCTTCGAAATCTCTTCAGATTCTACATTTTTTTCATTATTGACGTCCGATTTTTCATCCGTAAATATATCACTGAATAGATCATCATCCATCTCTTGGTCGGGTCTTATCACCACCTCCATTATGTTATCAGTTTTAGTTGTCGTTGTTGCTTCTTCAACGTCAACAAATTCATCATCACTGGAGTCTGAAGCGGGACTTTTGGTTGAAGTGAAATTTTCTGGTTTATCCTCAATAGTTGCGGGATTTTCATGAGAATTTTCCCGAGACTCCACACATTCCTCTCTGCTGTTTTCCTCTATTTTTTCTGTGCTTTGGCTTGATTTTCTACTTTGCATTCCAATAATTCTATCGTTACTTGTGAATTTCCATTGTAAATTTTCACAAATTTCCTCATCGGGCTTTTCTGATCGAGATACAGCTAGTGTATTCGAATTTTCTTTCATCTTCTCCATATGTTGGCCATCTTCAATTTCCGTGGATTCTCCATTTTTCATTCCAAAAACTTCATCAGTGCTTGTCGGTTGTTTTTGTAAATTTTCACGAGTTTCTTTAATATTTACAGTTTTCTCTATATTTCTTCCATTATCATCGGTTTTCTTCAATTTCCCGCTAATAATTCTAGCAATTTCACTCGGTGTTAAGCCACTGTATTCGATCATATAATCCTGAGCCGATTTCAGTTTCGTTATAAATTCAACTTCATCGTCATCTTCATCACTAGATTCACTAATTAAATCATCACTATCTATAATTTCATTCAAATTAAATTCATTCGTTCGTAAGTCTTTAGAATTATTCTCACAACATTGTCCAGAGGAAGTTGACGGTTGATCTTGCAAAGATAATTCAATAGCTTTCTGTAAATCACAACGAAATTCTATATTTTTATCGATATTTTCATCATCAACAATCTCTTCTTGTATACCATCCAAATCTTTTTGTTTCGCCTCGTTTATTGCTTCTTTTAAATTCTTAATTAAAACAAATCGTGTATTCTCATCGGATGCAATACGATTACCACCCGTTTCAATAATACCTTCATCTTTCAATAATTTCTCCAATTCACCTAACGATAATTGATGACCGCCCATTTCTTTTTCAATCTCCTCTAAAGCATTCTGTACATTTTGTCGTTTCAATAGACGCTCCATTTGATAGATGGAGAAATCATCACTTTCCGTTGGCAGTTCATGTATGCGGCCCCATGATGACTGTTTACGTGTCTCTTTTAAATCGGTGAGAATCTCATGACGGACATCAATCGGTAATGATTTGAATTCAATACTGTTTGTATCAATTGAATGTAGATCCCATTGTTTTGTTGGTTTACTATTCGTTGATGGGTCTTCT
The DNA here is from genome assembly GCA_037464815.1 of Mylabris variabilis. Lineage (NCBI taxonomy): Eukaryota > Metazoa > Arthropoda > Insecta > Coleoptera > Meloidae > Mylabris > Mylabris variabilis. The sequence continues at coordinate 6,311 of JAZBGW010000091.1, forward strand.
ATTAATGATTCCTCATCACTACTTGATGGTGATGATTGTGGTGGAAGAAAATATAAACTATCGATTTTTCCATTGGATTTATTTGTTGAAGTCGACGACGATAAAGTAGATTTGGTTTTTTCTGATAATACTTTACTGATAACTGTATGTTTGAGCAGATTATTTAAGATGTTTTTGTGGATACGATCCGCGTCATTCTTGTTTCGTGACTTTTGTTGGCCCCTTTTCGCCTAAAAGAGAAATGGTAATTTTTAAAATCTAGAAAGCTGGATCAATATAAACCATGGTATCTAGTGAGATTTGCGTCGTTGCCAAATTGCCAACACCTATTTATTATTTCTATTAATCATTACAATTTAATGTTAAGTAATTATAAATTTTACAATTGTTTTATTGTAGCTAATATCAGAGGTAGCCTTGAAGGTAGTTGTAAATGATTCGATTGGTTTTGTATAAATTGTCATTGATAATGTGGCAAAGTGTGCCGTATGCACGTTTCTCGAAACATACCATGGTTATTCGATTTGAGGTTATGTTCGATTATTTACAAATATTTGGGCAACTTACAATTGTTTCTTTCTTGAGAATTGGGACACCACCATCGAAAACAAATACCGGTTTCACTTTAAAATACAATAATTTACACAGTCTGTGGTAGATACTTAAGAGATGGGCGTTGGGAATTTGGGCGCCTTTAGAGTCTTGGAAGCCTTTAATGGCCTTATGTAACCATATTGAGATATCTAAAAAAAAAAACGATTTTCTATTGGAATTGTATCGATTTTTACAATTTTTAATAATTTATACCGATCGCTAAGACTTTATTTTCTAGACTTTCCAAAGGTATCGGCTGGCCTGACGATTCAATCAATTTCCATAAACCATGAACGCCCATTATGTTCGGCTACCTGCCAAAAACATTCTTTACCTTCTTCGAATATTCGATTTTTCAAGAAATTCCCACGGTCACTCGTACTCTGTATTTATTTCGAATAGTCGAATAGATAATAACGGCGCACGAACGCCACTGATTTGACTTCCTCTAATAATGGTGGTGGTGGGGGCGCCGTGAAGAATGACTAGAATTATATCGAGAAATTATAATGAAAGTGAACGAAATGATGATAGTTTCCCATGATTTTAAATCCGAGAATTGTCCGAATCGGAATGAAAACAAATCCCTAATCTCCGTCCGTCCGTCCGTCCATCAGACGACGATCCAAATTACATCTATCTCTATCTATTTAATAATAGACGTATGCAGATCGATGAATGGACGATAGAGATAGAGATAGAAGATTTACTACGATGAAGGCCACCCACTATTTCCCACACCATGTTTTTCCCACGCCCTGACTATAACCCCAACAACATCCTTTCAAATATGATGATGATCATCGTCATCATCATCATCATCATCATCATCATGATGGTGACGTAGTAGTGCGAGGGTAAGTGTATATCTAGACGACAGGGGCGGACAATTGACAGTCGTAATAAAGGCTAGTTCACACGTGATTATTGACAATGGTTTATTGGAGGAAAAATTGATTTTTATTTTTAGAGATTTAGCTAATTTACAGTCAGTTCCGGTTGATTATTGTTGATTTATTTTTTAGATAATTATGATTAATATGTGAGAATTTATGGTTAATTATCTCGATTGTTTTCGTTTTCTAATTGTAAATTTATTAATATTTATAACGAATTTAATTAATTAATTTGCTAGAGGTTAGTCGAATTAAATCGATAGATTAGCCTTCAATTGTTTGTTTATTATCGTTCGGTCGCGTGTGAATCGTGCTTTATACATTGCCAAAATTACATAATATCGATTATTGTTATAACCACGAAATTTCGTTGAAATTATTTAGTTTTATAATAAAACCAGCAATTTATTGTGTTATTATCGTATAATTTAGTTTTTTATTGTTTTATTATTGGTTAAATTTATGTTAAAAATTCCAATTATTTTGTTGATATGTTGGCCGGACTGTCGGAAAATTGGAGCCGCAAACAGGTGTTTTTCGAATGGAATGAGGTAGCGCGGCCAAAGAGGGGGAAGCATGGCATTTGTTCTCACGTAGAGCGGTAGCGAAGAGTTGGCGATAACACCGTCTTCTGTTTACAACAACTAGTTTGTGTTGGTGTAGCACAACAGATCGAAGTCGCCTTAATCTTTCAATTGTTTCTAATATTATCTATTATTATTATTATTGATAATAATTAGAAGAATGTTGTAAAATTGTTGTTGTTGTTGTTAGAAGGATGCCGCACCAGTATGGGCTGCCAGGGATAGCGCACGCACAATCGCCCCCAACGCCGCCACCCCAACACGGGGCGATGTATCCGAGATTTTCTGGGGCGGTGGTGCCGGGCGGCTATCGCGGCGAGGACCGTCGTCTAACACGTGAAGCAATGGAGCGTTATTTGCGCGACCGTAGTGATATGGTGATTGTGATTTTGCATGCTAAAGTTGCCCAAAAGTCCTACGGTAATGAGAAACGTTTCTTCTGTCCACCGCCTTGTATTTATTTGTTTGGTGATGGTTGGCGATTACGGCAAGAGCAAATGTTGCGTGATGGTGAATCCGAACAGGCATCACAATTGTGCGCCTTTATCGGTATTGGTAATTCTGATCAAGATATGCAACAATTAGATTTGAATAATGGCAAACAGTATTGTGCTGCAAAAACATTATATATATCCGATTCTGATAAACGTAAGCATTTCATGTTGTCGGTGAAGATGTTCTATGGTTCAGGACACGATATTGGTGTGTTTCACAGTAAACGTATTAAAGTAATATCGAAACCATCGAAAAAGAAGCAATCGTTAAAGAACGCCGATTTGTGTATAGCTAGTGGTACTAAAGTTGCATTATTTAATCGTTTACGTTCACAAACTGTATCAACTAGATATCTACATGTGGAAAACGGGCATTTCCATGCCAGTTCCACACAATGGGGTGCCTTTACAATCCATCTACTCGACGACAATGAATCTGAAAGTGAAGAATTCCAAGTCAGAGACGGCTACATCCATTACGGATCAACAGTGAAATTGGTGTGTTCAGTAACAGGAATGGCCCTTCCACGGCTAATTATCCGAAAGGTAATCCAAAATTATTTACAATCAAAAAATTATTGAGGTTATGTTGTTGCATCTGTCAAATTGTCAACCAACCACAATCACCAGTGGCGCAACAGCCGATTTCAAATCTCGTTTATTTTTGTGATTAGGTTGATAAGCAACAGGCTCTGTTAGAAGCCGACGATCCAGTTTCACAACTCCACAAGTGCGCTTTTTATATGAAAGATACTGAACGTATGTACCTGTGTTTATCACAAGAACGTATAATTCAATTCCAAGCGACCCCATGTCCAAAGGAGCCCAACAAAGAGATGATCAACGATGGCGCCTGTTGGACAATCATCTCAACTGATAAAGCCGAATATCAATTCTATGAAGGTATGGGCCCGGTACGTTCACCAGTAACACCAGTACCAATAGTTCACAGTTTACATTTGAATGGTGGCGGTGAAGTTGCAATGTTAGAATTAACCGGTGATAATTTCTCACCATCATTACAAGTCTGGTTTGGTGATGTTGAAGCTGAAACGATGTACCGTTGTCAAGAATCAATGTTATGCGTTGTACCTGATATCTCGCAATTTCGTGGTGAATGGTTATGGGTGCGACAACCGACCCAAGTACCAGTCTCTCTAGTACGCAACGATGGTATAATTTATGCTACCGGTCTAACGTTCACATATACACCGGAACCTGGACCGCGTCCAGCATGTTTACCGGCCGATGAAATCATGCGACACGGCCAGAGGAGTGCTGCCGTTGCTGCAGCCGCCCAACAGAATGCTATGAATGCCAGTGGCGGTAGTACGAATACGGGTACAAACGAGGGGGCTACGTGGAATTCGCACAATGCAACCGGATTGCATTGAAATCTTGCCAATGTATCATTAGATTTTCTCGAATATTTTTGTGATAAAATAGAGGATTTAAAATCCAGATTATCAATGAATCTGGGATTTTTTTAATTGGCTTTTAATGATAGAGAGAGAATAAACCAAAGCTAGAATTATTTCTTGTGTTGCTCTGATCTTTTGTGTTTTATTTTAGATATTTCGATTTCAAAAAAGTATTATTTCACATTTTATTACTCTAAACGCTCAATTTGAGAGATCGGTAAATTTGCAACGAATTTATACTAAAGATATGACTGTAAATATTTATAATTTTAAGATTTTATTCTACGTAAAAATCATACATAAACAAATCTGTACATTATGCATATTTTGTAGAAATAAAAACTATTTAAATAATAACATTTGGATTATTTAAAACAAATTCCATAAATTAACCCGCTCATATTTACAAGTTAATAATAATATTAATAATGATAATAGTAATAATTGTAAAAAAATCTATAATAGAGATTCGCAATTATTGATAATAAAGATAATAATAACAACAAAAACAAGAAAGATTCAAGATTTTCACATACAGTTTCCCACGACAGAAATCTGTTTATTTTTTCTGTGTGAATTCAAAATACAGTCATTTTACAGAAAAATTCCCACATATCTAAACAGATAACAATGGTAAAATATTTTTTGTTTTTCTCGTATTGTTTACTGTTAATAATTACGTCTCCTATTGTATATTAATTAGAGTTGGTCCCATTCCCAGACGTGATGGGGCCCATTCATCAACGTACAACAACATTCCAAAAAAGAAAAAAACCGAACTTGTTACACATCTTAAAAAATTATAATCGATGAGTATTTATTCTAATTACTAGGCACTTGTCATCATTTAATCCGTATACTTCTCTGTTTATTCATATTGGTTAACATTAATGAGATGTATGATGTTAATAGATCGTCCATTTTATAGCCCAATGATGTTTCACACAATAATTTGGAGCCGCGTACTAAATTACCAATAGTCATATGGAAATATGTGTTACCTGATGACCAATTTGAGATTCTCGTGAACGGATGTGTAATTAATATTTCCTAAAAAAAAAAAAAAATACAAAATAATTAAAAGATTTAATTAAAGGATGAAATTATTTAGAAATGAAGCAATGAATAAAAATAGGAGATAAAATGATAAATAAACATGCAATAATTATAATAACAGGAAATCATATAATCTTGAACAGTGCCCCTTCATTCCCTCTACACTACACCTATTATCATCATTGTTGTTGTTATTATTATTATTATTATTCGTGAGAATTTTTTTGTGTGATTGTTTGATTTAGAATTTCTCGTACAAGAGAAATTTCTCTTTTAAAATTACCTTCGATTGTGGATGAATTAAACTAACACCATGTTTATTGATCGCTATCAATAACATTTCAGGATAATTTGGATCGGTGGTCTGTTTGACTTCGAAGAATGCTGAACCGAACGTTGGCCATCGATAGACAATCTTCAAGAACGTTATCTTCGCATCCTCCGGACTCATTCCAGCGTCTTGATTATAGGCAGCCACAATTGCACGTTTCCAATCGTTGGCACTTTGGACCTTCACCAAATCGGCCGGTATCAATTCACGCAGCATTTGCCTACAAAACCAATAAATAATTTATTTTTACCATGCGTCTCATTCAATAA
>JAZBGW010000091.1:12037-42706 GCA_037464815.1 Mylabris variabilis
AAAGACAATATAGGAACGCAAGAAAAATACAATAGAGAGAGAGAGAGAGAGAAACGAAAAGGATAAACAGCAAAAAATCAAATACAAAGGAGAATGAAAGAAATAATGATAAGAGGAAGAAAAAGGAACGTTGGCAAGAAATTTAGAAGGCAAGGGAGATAAAAACAAAAGGAAAAAAGAAATAATAAATGGGGAAAGAAAGAAAAAATGACAGGAGAGAAAGAATGAGGAAAGTATAAGAGAAAAGAAAAAGGAAAGAAAGAAAAACAGCAAAGAATAAATGACAAAAGAGAAAGAATGATAAGAGAAAAAGAAAGAAATGCAGGAGAGAATAACGAAAGAAAATAAGCAAAATTATAAAAGCAAAAGAGAAATGAAGAAAGGGTGACAAGAGAGAAAGATAGAGAAAAAGAATGGAAGAAATAAAGAACGCTAAAGGAGAAAGAAAGAAGGACAACAGAGATGAAAGAAAAAAGCGCCAAGACAGAAAGGGTGACAAGGAAAAAAGAAAGGCTGGCGAGCAAGAAAGAAATACAGGAAGGACAGAAGTGAAAGAACGAAAAATAAAGACTAAAAAGAAAGAAAAAAGGAAGGGTGACGGGATAGAAAGAAATACAGAAAGACAAGCGAGATAAAAGAAATAAAGCAAGACTGGAGAGAAAGAAGAAAGAAAGGAGAGATGGAGAGAGAATACTAGTCATAAAAGTGCATGTTATTTGATAAACATTGAATGAAAATAAGGGGTGCAGTGCCTATGGACAAGCCGCTCCTCCGGCATTAATTTTTTTGTTTTTCCTCCATAGAATTCTGCGAAAAATGCAAAACATTTCCACTTGTTCCAGAATAAGATGGGGGGAAAACGAAAAATGTTGATTCTTACATCGTTTATTCTTTGCTTTTTCTCTCTTCTGTTTTTCTTTTCTCTCCCCTGCCTTTTCCACCTTTCTTTGTTTCTTTCTTTCTCCCAGCCCTTTTCATTTCTTACTACCCTTCATTTCTCTCTCTCTCTCTCTCTCACACACACACACACGCACTTGTCGTCCTTTCTTCCTTTCTCCTTTGTTTTTTATTCTTTGCTGTTTATCTTTCCTTCTTTCTTTCTCTTCTGTCTTTCTTTTCTCTTTTTCTCCCTTTCCCTCCTTCCTGTATTTCTTTCCCCCTTTTCTATATTTCTTTCATTCGCTTTTATCAGATTGAGAACACTGAGGCATTCTTAGTCGTTTTACGTGTGCAGCTAGCTTATGAAAATCGTGACCTTCTCCAAAATGAGCATTTTTTGATTAACTTCCAAATGAGCTACGAGATTCTAATTTTGCTAAAATGTTCTCTAGATACCTTCTTATGAAATTTTTTTCCAATTGCTCAACAATTAAAAAAAGTTGTCATAAGAACTGGTAAACTTAGAAAATTCTTCAACTTACGGTATGGCTTGTAATTCTTGTTTACTCTCGCCGAACCGGACCCGGTAGATCAATGCGGCCAATTTCGCCGCCTCTTCTTTACTACACTTATGATAGCCGCGTATCAATTTCGGCAATTCTTGATGGAAATGAAAGATTAGATCAGCATTGCGATCCTTGCCCGGTACAGTATTCGTCCACAATTTCTTCATGAAGAACACCTGATAGGAGAATTGCGGCGTGATACCGTCACGTGTTGGTCGCGCTTTGCGTATCCAATCAGTCAAATGACGGACGAAATCGAAGAAGAAATCGCCCTCAGGTACCGAGATGACTTTATCGGCGATTTTAACAAACAGACTGAAACCTTCACTAGAACGCAGATTCAAACGTTGACTTATATTCTGACAGAAATCTTTGGCACGTGTACTGGAATCAACTTCGAACGCTTCGTCTGTATCATCGGGAAAGTAGACTTTATGGAAGATTTGTGTTGTTTTGTGTTGTATTGCTTCAACTTCAACTTGATGCGGTGGATATTTACGTTGGCCGTTGCGTAATGTTTTCTGTAGACGTTGTAAGGAGTCTTGTGATATCGGATGGCGGCGACTACGTAAAAACAACGTTAATTCTTTCAATAAACCCTGCGAACACACGAACAATCCTGTTGCTAACCACATCAATTCCCAGCCACGTTCCTCTGATAATCGATTACGATTATCGGTTAATTGTTTCATAATTTGACAATAGATTTCGTCGCGTAATATCTCGTGTTTTAACGGTCCATCGAATATATGATCAGTGTATTCATTGCCTAAACGTGGCCGTTTTGATGGTAAATCACCCATGTATTTTAAGATTGCATTGAAGGCAAAACACGCCTCCTCTGCTAATTCCTCTTTCATCAACAGTTTCTTCAACAAGGGTTGTTTGATTGGTTCCCGCGAATGCCGCCATAGATCATCAACACCGCGTCTTGAAGACGTCAATGTCATCTTTGACATTGTACGTTTGATTGGTGGACGGAAATGATCAATTGAATATTCGGCTAATGTGTATGGACGATCGCGTGCTTCAGTACCGTTGATTGGGTATTGTTGGCTTAAACGGCGGCCATGTTCGGCACCTTCAACAGTGAAAAGTTGCAGAATATCAGCTGGTGGTTTGGACATGCACGGCAACACATAGACGGTCTCAGCTGGGAAATCGCCTTTCTCCATTGTCCTTTCACATCTGCCCACACACCAGCCACTATTCAATACTGTCTCGCCCGTACTGTCCTCTTCTAGGATGATTAAATCACCCTTTTGGAATGTCAAAAAACTGGAACCTTCACCTGGTGCTTTATAATCTTGTAATGCTATCACGAATTTTGAACGTTTCTTTAAACCTTCCAAGAAATACACGACTAAATCACGAATATCTTCAGCGTTCGGACTTTGGAATGTAAACTCCTCACCACGCACCGTACTTAAACTGAACGTTTGTGTAAAGACTTTATTTGTCTTCTGACTGGATACGGTTGTAATTTCCGGGAATGATAGCTCTAACAGGACTTGTTCTTGATCGTCAACAACATAAACACCAGTCCAATTAACAGCAATGATTACATCGTTTTTCGGTAGATTCGGACCAGAATTGCGGTATGCCTCGTAGAAACGTGAGAATAGTAATGGCCATTTAAATTTAGCATAACTGACGACGTCCTCTTTAACGCGTAAAATTTGCGCTTTCTCCTTTACATAATAGCTCTTCTTATAAGCTTGTACGACAAGTGCCGCCCAACGATCAACAGCTTTCTCGACACCAGTCAAACAATAATCCGGTATATAATTCGGCAATAATGTTAATAATCGTTCAACATTCATATCAGTATTGTATTCAATGTAGTATTGTTGGGCGGCAATCATTGCCAGATCTTCCTCTTTATCGCAACGATATTCGCCGAATTTCACGCCACGTACAACTTGTTGATAGATGAGATTGGTGGCGACTTGATCATCACTCGGTTCGTGCCAGGGCGCGAAGATCTCTTTACGGAAGAATAGACGCCACGGTGCATTCCGTTCTTGGGCGCCTTGTTCTTTTGCATACTGTTCACATTGCGATATAGCATCCATCACATGATCACCACCACTACCCAAAGATGACACCTTATCAAACAATGCTATATAGAGGGAGAAGCCGAATTGGTCTTTTAAGCCGATTTTGTCCGATAATTGATTGCATAATTCACGGGCTGTTGTCGCCGAATCGGCTAATAAAGTCTTCGTATTACCATCCATGAAAGTTATCGGCAACATTATCGGTTTCTTTGATTTTGTTGCCTGTAATTCCAACCAACTGGGCGGTTGATTTCTTGTACCATTATTGAATGTACGTTTCAAACGATCTTCACAGTACGGCGCATATCCTGGCGGTCCTTCGCGTATAAACGCCCGTAAATAATTAACGAACTTCTCTGACGGTGCAAAACAACCAACACATAACGATAATAAAATCCAACCGCGAGCATGCGATGATTTCGACGGATTATTCGTTAATTGCTTACAAATCTGACAATAGATTTCATCACGTAATTCAGCTCGCAATATTCCATGACCGATAATGAAATGTAATTTTTCTAGATTTGATGTCGGTCGTGATTCCAACCACGATTGATAACTATCAGCTGTGTATTCTTCATCTTGTAATTTACGACGAACATCTTCACCTAATTTATTTTTACGTTTCAATGTCAATGAAACTAATTTGTTGCGTATAGAGCGCGGTTTCTGTTTCATAAATGAATCCGGATCTAAGCCCATCATTTGTGCCTCTTGAAACTCCTTACTTCGGATAAAATTACGACCCAATGTTGCTGTAACTTTCGACATAACTGATGTGTTATCACGGTCCATGGTGTGATAGCGCGGCTCTGGTAAATCACCGGTGAATCGTAAAATTGTCACCCAGAGAGCTTGAGCAGCCTATCAAAGAACAATTCATAAATAAATTCACAATAAAAACTATACAGGGTGTGTCCTAGTGATGGGCCATCAAAAGTATAAGAAGTTCTAATTGATGGAAGTTGACGAAATTATTTTCATTGTTCTAGCAACTCCCGTTATATGGGGTAGTGCGCCTTACTCTCTTAGTTTAAATAGAATTTATTGCATTTTTGAATTCTTTGATAAAATCGAAGGGGGCTTTGTTAACATGACTCTACACCTAGCGCTGAAAGTTTTTCAGATATTTCAGCTTTCAGTGCCATTTTAAAATTTGCTTGAAAAAATGTCTTTGAAAAATTCATATTTTTGAAGCCATACAAACAATATACTTTTTGTCAGTTTAGACAAACTTTGCTTATCTTTCAGCATTTAGCTGAAATTAATTTTTCTTTCAGGCCATTTTCAAACTGGAATATTTCTCTTCAAATGGTTACGGGAAATGATGGATATTATGTCCCTAGGGATTAAAAGTGATACTTTAGTCCCTGTAATGAGGGACTAAAGTACCCCTTTTAGTCCCGAAGGTGGATTATTTTTAATCGATTTTTCAATTTCCACTTTTATCTAAGATTTTTAGACATTTGCCACCCAAATCATAATTTTTAGCAAATTTTTTTAACGAATACTCAAAAGTAATCAATTTTAGTGGATTTTTGAGTTGAACTTCTTAGATTTAGTCAATGTTTGAAAACATTTCCATTCTAAATTAATATCACTCCCAACTGAATTTTATTTTTGAGTCTGAAAGGGCAAAACTGACAATGAGACACATTTAGCCTGTTTTGTAGTTCTGAGTCGTAAATTTTTATAGCGAATTTAATGCTAACATCCAAAAAAAGATACTTTTAGGTCCAGTTTTTCTTCCTCCACGTAAGCTCGCCTTACAATTAGTAAAACCCTGGCTTATATCGAACTAACAGTAGATTTACACACATTTAGGCCCATATACAGGACTCCACTTATAAATGTTAGTAAATCTATGTTTAGGTAAATTTAAGGCAAGATGTCGCTAAGGTGAGCTTAAGTTGGGAACAAAACAGGTCCTAGGGGACTTTCTATGTTAGAAACCCTTTGAACCATCATTTCAGTAAACTTAAATCGAAATGTTTTCATATGAGAGAAGGTCCTGCTTCACTATTTTGTATAGGGTGCCACAAAATATAGCTCCGGCGCTGGTTATAAACGATTGGCTTCATCCACCCGAATTACTTTAGACCTTTTTATGAGTGGATTACCATATAAACAGCTATTTACCTATCTGGAAGGTAGTGTTTCATTAGCCTTACTAGCAACGGCTAATCGGGCGATTACCCGGTCAATCCGCCCCTGTTCGTGGTTCTAGCAACCCTCATTATGTGGGTTAATGTAACCTACTCTTTTATTTTAAATCTTTGGGTACATTGAAGAGGACTTTGATAATATAACCCATGGTCTAGTACTGAAAGTTTTTCAGTTATTTTGACTTTTATTGGAATTTTAAATTATGCAATGTTTGAGTGGTAGATTCATATCTTTCAAACTAGTGCAGTTAAAAGATTTGAATTTGAAGTGCTAGTAGCACAAATAATCTACTTTCTATCAAAGTTTAAAGCATTTAATTATCTTTTGGTGAATAGGTGAAATGAACTTTTCTTTCAGGCAATTTTCAAACGGCAATATCTTGCTTATTTTAAATAGAACATCATATTTTTCTTCTCATAGTTAGATAAAAACAAAAATTCTACATCAAACTGTATTGATTTTTCTTTTATTCAAAATTTTCAATATAACTATAGTCTAATTTTCACCCCAACCTGAAAGTGCCATACGTCTAGTTGCCTATGGCAAATTAATGAAATTTATAGAAGGCTTAGCAAAATGATATCAGGTAACTATCACACAATTCAATAATTAGAGACTTTTTCATTGAGAAAATCTACAATTAATTAATTATTTTCATGATAAATGTAACAATTGAATTGAACGGTGTTTTGCTAAGCCTTCAATGTTTTTCGTTACATGCGACATGTTTCGATACAGGTGACTAGATGTATTTTCTTTCAGCGGAGAAAATTTGATGAAATTGAAAATTGTAAATATTTGAAAAATTACTATAATTTTCTATATAACCGTATAAAAAAATATGGAGTTTCATTTAAAATAAGCAGGATTTTCCAGTTTGAAAATTAGCTGAAAGAAAAGTTCATTTTGGTAAAACGCTGAAAGATAATTAGGAGCTATAAGATTCAATAGAAAGTGTATAATTTGTGCTATTTGGATTCCAAATTTCAACCTTTTAACTTTAATGGCTTCGAAAGTTTGATTTTTAATAGAATCCTGTAAAATTTAAAATTTCTGACAAAGCTTTAACGCTAGACCATGAATCATATTATCAAAGTCCCCTTTAATTTAATCAAATAATTCAAAAACGCAATAAAAATATACCCTTCTATTTCAAAAAAGAGATGCACTACCCCATATAACGGGGGTTGCAAGAACAACTAAAATTACTAAATTTCATAAACTTCTATCAATTATAACTTATTATACTATCAATGCTTGATTCTCTTGGCCCACCCTGTATTTTTAGCAAAAACAATGATACAAACCAATTGATCGCCTTGTGTATGCAGTGGTAATAAGGGGTGTTTTAACGGTTTCCGTGAATATTGATGGCCGACATTGCCTTGGAAATAAGTAGCGGCGAATTTCTGGAATTTAAATTCAGATAAATCCTCTTCATCCTCAGAATTCGTTTGCATTGGACTGATGATTTCGTTTTCATTCGATTGTGTTGGTAAATCATTAAAAACGGAAGTTTCTCGCCCTAAAACTATCATTAATACATAATTAAATTGTTTATTATTTTTGTTTATTAGTGTTTACCTGGTGTTGGTGCTTCACTAGAACTATCCGGTAAGAAATCAAACATAGCTTCAACTAATTTCGAATCATCAACGGGTTCGTCGGCTTTCCGAGCGGCGTCATTTATTAAATTCTTCTTGACTTCAACACGTCGCTTCTCCTCGATTTCGAGCTCCATTTCTTTACGTTCCAGTTCGTACATGCGTTCCCTATAGTTTTGTTCGGCAATTTCTTTGGCATGCTTATTACCGGCATCTTTCAATTCACGCTCCTCTTTCTTCTTCAAACGTAACGCTTCAACGTGATTGAGATGTTCGAATTGGATCTTTCTGTATTTCCGTTGGGCAATCATTCGACGTACGTGCGATTGTATTTTTATGATTGCCCACATTTTGTAGCCGTACTCACGTCGCACTAAATAACCGCGAGCATGGGCTTGTAAACCAACGATATGTCCACGTAGATGACGGAAACGATGCGATAATACTCGGGCACGTATCAATGCTTGCAATCGCATATAACCAACACGCATCCGTTTATAACGTTGCCGTTGTATGTAGCCTTTCCAATATTTCTGGATAATCATTGTTGCGGCTTTTAAACGCAAGAATCGCCGTCGATACACCCAACCGCGTATCGATCGTTGTAGAATTAGAATTTTTCTTGTTAAAACACGATCACGTTCCTGTTCCAAGAACAGATCGTGTGCATCCTTCAAGAAGACTTTCGTGTGTCCTAATTGATAATCGGATCGTCCTAAGACAACTGAACAGATTTTGGTTGTAGCTAGACGACAATCGGTACGGTGAGCCGGTGGTATTCCTGAGATTAAGAAACGATAACGTTCGACGAAATCACGGAAACTGTGCCGGATTGGATAGCCGGCGCGACGTATCCGGATTGTTTCCATCATACCGGAATAGCGTAATTGTCGACAACATAGATTACGATCGAACATCATCGGCTTCTTGTTTTCATTCGGTTTAATACAGCGTATAAAGAACGGTTGGCAGTTCGATAGAGTTCTCATTAACGAATCCAGACTCTTTTTGAATTGTGTCGATAGTGTTGGTGTACGTTTCCTGGTCTCTGAACCCATTCCGATATCGTCGGCGAAGATTTGTTGTAAAAATTTATTGTTAGAGATTGCGATTAATTGCAGTAAATCGGCGCTGAACGTATCGCGATTCTTCTCGAGAAATCCACGAGTGTCGTAGAAGACAACGCCGGCAAAATGATTCAAACCGAAACTCGTATTGATATCCGATTTCGGTTTGAGGTAATTTCGATGATTGCCGTGAGTTTTATGCAATTTTGCTAGCAATGTCTGATCGGTGCCTTTCGGAAATTTACTTTCCTCATCAATCAACGCCATAATATTCAATTGTTTTATTGCAATCAAATCTAAAGAGTCTTGATTATCGACGAATTCGATATGTTGCCAATTGATACCCTCATTATTGTATTCTTCTTGTTCCAGTTTAAAGATGTGTCTAACAAAGAATTGTTGTAGATTCTCGTTAGCGTAATTGATACAGAATTGTTCGAAACTATTGTGATCGAAATTCTCAAAACCGAAAATATCCAATACACCAATTGAGCTACGTTGGCGTTCTTTCGGCCGATAGATAGCACTGTTGATCTTCTTGACAATCAATATGAACAATCTACCGTAGATGCCTTTAACGAAAGCATCACGTACATCGACGCTTTGTTCGCGCGATAACGTAGAAACCACAGTTTCACCATGTGCAAATAGTGTCTTTCTTGTTAAAGCATTAATTAAAGGTTGTACAGGTACACCTAATAAATTAGCAACACGATTCACATTTGTTGGATCCGGTATTTCAGTAGCATCCAAATTATCAACAACTGTTGCTTTATATTTGATATTACCAGTGTGTAATAGTGCTGCTAATAATCTCATAATCTCCCAAATTTCCTGATCGGAGAATAGGAGGACTTTCATTGCACTGCGAATATCAGCGAATTCGGCCGCATCGTCACGGCCTTCACATGTAATACAACCACCCTAAAGAAAATTCAAATTTAGATAATCGAGAGACTTTAATAATACCAAAGAATACATACTCGATACAACGTTATAACTCCGATATTTTTGTACCATGAAAATCTTAGTACCAACCCTGAAAATCCGAGGGCGACACTTGTCCAATGTCGGTATTGAAGGTGATTACCAATAGAACTCAACTAGCTGTCGGCGACAGTGTTGCCAAAGCATTTTAAAATTTCGTAATAGATTCCTTTGTGACTTATATTTTCAGCGAAAACGTAGTCTTGTGTCTCATTTTCATTTAATTTAATTTTTATTTAATTCTATTGTAATTAAATAAAAATAAGACACAAGAAAAACTACGTTTTCGCTGAAAATATGAGTCACAAAGAAATCTATTACGAGATTTTAAAACGCTCTGGCAACACTGTCGCCAGAGTTCTATTGGTAATCACCTTCAATACCGACATTGGACAAGTGTCGCCCTCGGATTTTCAGGGTAGGTACTATGGAGTATGTATTCTTTGGTAATATGTAAAAAGGGGAAACTTACCCCGGTCAGGTATCGATATTGACTAGCATCGCCCAATTCTAATTTCTTCTTCTCGTCTTTACTTAAACCAGCTAATAAACAATAGAATATATGATAGTTTCGTTCGTCGGGATTTTGTGAAACAATACGGCTTTTTTCTAATAGATATTGTTCGATTTTTGCACCCTCTATTACACCATTATTATTAAAATGTATATCAATATATTTACCAAATCTTGAACTGTTATCATTACGTACAGTTTTTGCATTACCGAATGCTTCTAATATTGGATTCGCTTCTAAGATTTGTTGTTCAATCCATGAATGTTTACCACTGATTGCCGCTAAATATTGTAGAATTAATTTCGTACTCTCAGTTTTACCAGCACCAGACTCGCCTGATATAACAATACATTGATCTTGACCATAACGGCGCATATTAGCATAACAATTATCACCAATTGCGAATATATGGGGTGGTAATTCGCCAATTTTACGTTCTTTATATAATTTGATCTGTTCGGCTGTGTAGATTGGTAGGATTTGATAAGGATTAACA
Source organism: Mylabris variabilis (assembly GCA_037464815.1). Classification (NCBI taxonomy): domain Eukaryota; kingdom Metazoa; phylum Arthropoda; class Insecta; order Coleoptera; family Meloidae; genus Mylabris; species Mylabris variabilis. The sequence continues at coordinate 22,377 of JAZBGW010000091.1, forward strand.
GCCACCAAAATTGAACCAGTGTAAGTCTAAAACGAAGAATCAATAATTTTTTTGTATAAGTAGGTATAATAATTAAGGGGCCTATGGAGACATTTGTCGATTCGGCGTGCGAAAATTGCCTATTTTCAAACATCGATATCTCGCTTGTTTTTTAAGATATTGAAAAAAGTAAACGTGCGTTAGATAGAGCACTTCAAGGTGCATGTTCTGAAGCTTTTTATTTTGGAAAAATAAGATATAATCCTGAATAGCAGAGGAAACTCTTGAACCTTGTTTTCTTCATGAGTGGCTGAAACTTAACCAATATTATTGATTGTCGGTATGTAGCAGGTGAATTTAGATAGCAAATTGGAAGGGCTTTCCAAATTTTCAAGAATTTTCTCGATAGACTTGTTAGTTTTCCGATAACTGACGAAAAAATTAAAAAAAATTCCAACATTGAAGCCTTGCATCATTTTAAAGATAGAAAATCGTACTTTCGTTTTTAGAAAGTGGCCATGAAGCTCCCTTAAAATCCAATTTTGAAAATTAAATGAGTTTCACAGAAAATCTAAACCACTTTTTTTATTTTATTTATTAAAATTAACAAATTTTCTTCATAATTGATATGAAAATGTAAATTTTATCTACTTTCATATTTTGAAAATCTCTCGGTAAATCCGTTTTATCCTAGACTGGATTTGTATTTATTGTTACTAAGCACCTGATTAGTTCGCAGTGTACTGGATAGATAGTGTGCTCATTGTTGTCAAACTGTGTTTAAAAATTTAACGTTGCCAGACGTCGTTTACATTTATAATCCTGCTTCTTTTGAATAAAGTTTGGAAATGTTTTTTTTCGATTCATTTTCTCTTTGTTCGTTTCCCATTCTGTTTATTTAGGGAAAGCTTGGACAAGAGTACGCAATTACTGCTTAAATTAAGACAATAAAAACGACACCATCTATCTGGTACACTTGAAACTAATCACAATAACAATAAACACAAATCCGATTTAAGTTGAAAAGGATTTATCGAGAGATTTTCAAAATATTTTCCACTTATAATGATATGATTTTGAAGTAGATAAGATTTACAATATTTTCACATCAATCAAGTAGCAAATTAATTAATTTTAATAGTTCTAAATTATAAGTGAAATAGGGGGTTCAAAGTTCCTATGAAATTCATTTAATTTTCAAAATTGGATTTTAGGCGAACTTCATGGCTATTTTTTTACATCAGCTTTCTAAGAGCGAGAGTATGATCCTCTATTTTTAAAACAATGTTGGAAAATTCTTTAAATTTTCCTCAGTTATCGGTAAACTGACAAGGCTATCGACAGGATTTTTAATCATTTGGAAATTAAACCACCCGAGATTGAAATTGCCGATTTTGATGATTTTTGGTATATAGGTAGTTCATTCTTTTCTAATTGTAAGGGATGCTTTGTCGTTCGTCCCCATACTCAAGTTTAAGGGAGCTATTGTGAGTTGAAATTACCCCTACAAAATCAGTTTTTTCCAAATATCCCTGAAACGGTTGAATATTTTTAGTGGTTCAAAAACTAGATGATAGAGACTTACTAGGGCTATCAAAAAATTACAACCGAGTTTTCATCCCTTGTTGGGGGTTAAAGTTTTCGATGCTTATATACCATGATACATATTGAAAATATTGGCTAAGTTTTAGCTAATTATGAAGGAAAATATACGAAAAAATAGGGTAAAGGAATTTTCTCTGTCATTTAGAATTTTATCATATTTTTTCAAAATCAAAAGCTTTCGAACCTGCACTTTGAAATGCTATATCTAACGCACCTTTACTTTTTCCAATATCTTACAAGACAAGCGAGATATCGATGTTTGAAAATTGATAATTTCTGGATCGATGAATTTGTCTAGCAGGCCCTTAATTTTTAATTAATTGAATAGGTACATAGATGAGATTTTCATTGTATCGAATTAAGAGATTCCTTAATATGCCGGCTTCGTGTAGATCCCCTAAACCGATCATATCTTCAACACCATGTATTGAGGTGGCGTGCATTGCTTTAATCCGACGATCCGGACTGAGCCAATGTTCTTCACCATCATCGTCACGGACGGCGATACGGCGACCTTCTGCTGAGATGACACGGGCACCAATTGCCACATCGAATTCGCTGCCGGAGATCGGCTCGATCCAGATGTAATCACCCTGGATATTTCCAAAACGAATAAAACTTATTATTATTATTATTATTTTAGATTAACTATAGTTGTATGGGTTTGTGTGTGTTTGTGTGACGTAATGGCGTGAGGTCAATGGAACCACGTATAACTCCATTTGGACTCGTATAGACGCATTAGAAGAGCGTTTTATAATTGTTGATATACCGCTAGAATGTTGACATTCTTATCTAAACACCGATTTTTCATCGATACCCGTTTTTTAAACTGTAACATTGCAAATACAGCGAGTTGTTGTAGGAATAGCGGCTCTAAAAATCCACCAAAACAAGCCAAATCTGTGCTAATTTGTTTAGAATGCGAAATCTGTTGATTTTGGCGTCATGTATTGACACACGATTTTAGCAACAATTTAGAAATTCTATTAGAAAATCATTATTTTTTAAAAAGAAATCGAAAACTTGCAACTCTTAAACTTTTACCACATCGAAAATATCCAATTTGCAACACACGGCTAGATGTAAATCTTCTAAATCGATATTGTTCCAATTGGAAACAATACGTTTTTGTTTCTCTATTTATTTCCTAAACTAAATCCATACAAATGTTGTATAAAGAGGGACACGAACGGATACCGGAAGTGCTTTTCATGGTTTGATGACCGTTTGGTACATCATCATCATCATTCAACATTGAGTACATCTCTTCTGTTTTTTCCCCCTTTAGTTGCTCTATTTTATATTTTAACCGGAAATAAATTCGGAAATACTCTCTCTAATATTATCGATTTGTTTTCGTTCTTGTCAAATACCTACAGTAAACTGGGGCAATGCGATTAAAGAATTAAGGCCATTCGGTTATAATAACGAATTTAACAGTTATAATACGGACTATATTTATGGTATTTGTACGAAAATTTTCGGCTATTTTCCGGTAATTAAATTAAAAAAAATAATAAAACTTCCAACTTACCCGTGTGACGATCACCATGGCGAATCTCGGCTGTACCTGAAATTGTAACCAAAATAAAATAGTTTCGTGTTTATTTGTCGATGATTTGAAATCGTGCCTATTATATTGTTGTAAAAATCGTATTGTATTAATGATAAATTTAATGGGAAAAACTGGTAAATTTCAATCGTTTCGATTATTTTCGAAAATTCCGTCATCTCTACGAATTTAAATAAAGTCGTCAAGAATGTTCAATTTTCATTTTCTAACAGATGAAATAACAGCTCATTGATCGACCTTTATGGTCGTTTAAGTAGAAAGTCCAATTAAAAATTCCGACTTTTTTCTATTTGTAGAGATGAGCAGACGATTTTCTCCAATTTTACATCGATTATTCAACAATTTCCATCTAAATTTGATGATTTTCCTTTATTATTATTGTTCAAATTCCGCGTAAACTCTTATCTAATCATCATCATCAATTGCGAAAATGTAAACATCCACCTGTTTCGCGACATTAAAATTTTCGTCGCTCTATTATTGTTATTAAACCAGCATATATTTAATTTAAGCGACTTCAAAAACAGATGAACCTGTTTTTATTTATTTATTATCGGTGATAGAGACCATATGACGGTGGAGTTCTCGGAAAAAACCACACCGGTACTCGGTTAAATTGTCATATTTTATTGTTTATAACAACGTACAAATAACAGTAATTGTGAAATTCAATGATTAATATTTTTAAGATAAGTTCAATAAAATAAAAACGGAGAGAATATCGTTAAAAAAGCGACACGAAAACCAGAGAATGTAGCGGATCCTTGGTCATCATCATCATTATCGTCGTCATCACCGATGTGGTAGTTTAAGAATGTCCCCGAGGACATCCTCGCCGAACTCTTGTCTACACCACCCCTCGAAGACCGAAATTCACCATTTTTTGGGGATATTAAACGCGAATTATCCGCCCAAATTCGGTGCTAAATTGAACGTAAACAGTGTTAAAATACAGTTGTGTATACCTGGCAATTTTCGAAACAAGAACCTTCACTTTAATCCTCGATCATAATTGACGATATTCTAATGGAAAATCATTAGAAAAAAGAGAAACACTGACACTTAACACTTCATTTATAATCCATTTACTGGCAATCATACGACACTCGTATTAATAAAGTGGGCACTACCTGTACAATTACTGTGTTACCTGTACTGAATTAACTGTGGTTTAAAAACTACACCAACGCCACCAGCGGCCAGGTATAGTACCGAAGCGAATCAGAAAAAATTATCAAAAATTATAGTTTTGTCGTCCATTCACCGATTTAAAAAACCTCAATTTTCCAACAATAAAGCTGAATTAATATTGAATTTCTATTAGTAAGAGTGTTGGAGCTGTTTTATTGCAGTAATTTTGATTTAATTTCGGAATATTCGGGAGAGACGCAAATTTTTGTTTTACTTTCCAAAAATGGTGTTAAAATCAAATTTCGCGCAATTTTCAAAATGTTGCAGATGTTTAGTGGTAGGTGTCGTTGTAGATTGGGGATTTTTAAATCTATTGTGTTGGCGTCATTGAGCGGAGTCCACCACAAACTGTCATCAAGGTTGGCGGTTTGTCTCGAAATTCTTTTGTTTTTTCCTCCTATTAATTTTTCGGAAAATACAACAAAAGATACTTAGAGAATGAAAATTTGGACGAGTGAACACACATTCAAGTGAGTTTTCTTTAAATTATAAAAAATAACGAATTATTGATTATTTTTTATGTTTTTTTTCCTCAATGATAGTCACCCATGGGAGACGGTGGCCACTGCGGCTTGGCGAAAATACCCCAACCCCCATAATCCGGCCGTAATCGGTACAGATGTTGTTGAACGTAAAGTGGTCGATGGTGTTCTACATACGCATCGTTTAGTTAGTTCGATTTGGTATTTTCCAAAATGGGCACAAGCTGTAAGTACCAAAATTGCATCATACCAATTTTTTTTTCTTCGAAAGTTATTAAAAGACCGCAATAATGGAAGAGCGACACGTGGTGAACGTCGATGGCGTCTGTCCAAATTGTTAAAATTACCCTCGACAATTATTTTAACGATTTTTGTCGGAGAGAGCGGAAAGTTTGGTTAGGTAACGTTATAGAGACGTCATCATTTTGGTCGATGGTCTATCACGTGCGTCATACGAATTTCAGCCTAATCGTCGGGGATTTTAAAGGTCAATTAGTAGAATAACCTTGAAATACCTCGAACTTTGGACTTTATCGTCATTATTTTTTTTTAATTTCGGAGATTTCACATTTGTCACTACCCGTGTATCGACCTCGGCTTATTATCATGAAATCAATCATAATTGGACGTATCCATTATTAATGAAAATATGTTTCATTTTCAGTTAATCGGTTCAGCGAAGATATGTTATGCAAGGGAACATTCAGAAGTCAATCCAAACACTCGCCAAATGATATTACGTACAATAAATTTAACATTTTGTCGACACATTGCTGTAAATGAAACATTAAACTACGTACCGCATCCATCTGATCCGAATAAAACATTATTGAAACAGGAGGCGGTTGTGACAGTTAAAGGTGTACCATTAAATCATTATATGGAGGATTTATTAACAAATAAAATCTCGAACAATGCCGGTAAAGGACGGCAGGCAATGGAATGGGTGATAAAACGTTTAAATGATGAAGTGAAGGATTTACAACGCAGTACTGATGAAATCTTGAATCAAACAAAGAAATCGATTGATGATATAGCAAATAGTGCAAAGAAGTCAATGGATGATATCTCACAGAAAGCTAAAAAGAGTTTAGATGATATACAAAATTTACGTACGGGGAATTTTACTGAAGTCTAGTTGAATTTGAAAGGTGTTCGTTTAATTGTTTAAATGACAACAACACAAATGAACAAAAAGTATTAGCATTCAATTTTGATGAATCATATCACCAACTCTCACCTTTATCTCATTTATTACGGTAACATTATATAAATGTATTTTGTTTAAAATTGTTGGTTAAAACGACACATGAATAGGGTGGAATTTGAATTTCTCCCTAAAAAAATACAAATTGTATTGGAAAAATGTGATGTACATTAATTGTAAATAAGTAACTTAAATGAATTTATTTATTTTTAAACATTCCTATATTAGAATGTTTTCTAGAATAAATGTAAATAAATGTTGAATAATAAAATTTTCGTGCTTTTCCAATTAGTTCTACATACATTGAATTCTAATCGTGTCATAATATGGGTTTTTAAGGTTGAACTCTACCGGAGTGAAAGTACACGTAATATTAAAAAAATTACCAGAGATTAGTAATAGTCTAAGCTTTACTTATTCCAAATTTGGTAAGAAGTTTCCGAAGAAAAAAACATGGTTTTTGCACTATTAAATTTTTTTCATGAAAATCTTATACCAGATTTTGTTTAAACATTTTTAGCACATCGAGTTATTTTTGTTTAGCTTCTGATTTTTTTTTTTTTTTAAAACGCCAAATCTTCCGTTTTTGCGCCAAAAAATAGAAAAGATGAAACAACGAAATAGGTGTATTTAATGTTAATATACGCTAGAAACCAAGTGTACGATGAAAGTTGATATAAACGAAATTATTTGCCGTCAACATCAATTTTTTCTCCAAAAAATGCATTTTAATTTTTAAATTCCGCTATATTGCTCTCTGAGAAGATAAAGTAATCTGTAAATGTGTGAATCAGACGCCATCTAACGTTTGAGGAGCGTAATAACAGTTTACCTCAAATGTACCTTACAGTGTAACCTACCTATGATAATTAAACTTTGGTTAGTGTTCCATCATAGACTATGGTTCTATTTTTAAAGTTCGCTACGAATTTGGGTGCGTAGGGCCGTACTTGATTCATACTTTACAACATTTGATGACTTGTTTTCCTACAGAAATGATCTTTGTTATTTACATTCCAATGACAGCTGTCAAACTACACAATAAATTATTAAATATTGTTAAAAAATACGAAAGAAGGTATGAAAAAAGATTGGAGCATAATTCGAAATGTTAATTGTCATATTAGTAGAAACAAATACGATGAAATTTCTTACCAATAAAACTCTAGGACCACTGTAACAAGGTCATCGTGTAACTTATATATATTATATTATATATATTATTATATTTCACCTCAGAGCGTTGAATGAATAATAACAGAGATTCCAGCCTTATAAGAGATTGGTGATCGAAAAAATTCCTCGAGAGATGTTGCCATCTATTTGTTATTGGAGGGGGGGGGATCTTTTATAGATCCCGGACGACCGAAGTGTTGTCCGGGAGTGTGAAATCTTCCTGGAGAATCCAGAGCCTATCCAGTAAAACCAATGTTGGGAGTGGAGACTTGAGAGTCCCAACATTGCCAGAAACGACCAATTGAGCTAAGAGATTCTAACTTTGCTAAAATGATCTCCAGAGACCCTCCTATCGATCCCTACAAAAATTTTCGAATCGCCAAATAATGGGAATTGCCATAAGAACTTTTCATTTGAATTATTACTTGAGATCTAGCATTAGTAACGAACTGTCAATGCAAAAAGATGTTATACTTTTGTGCAAAGTTCGTTTTAAGGCCCCGCAGGTTAACCTTGCACTGGGCCCTGCTTTTGTTCGGGCTGGCCCTGGCCTCAACTTACAATTAGTTCAGATTTTACAAAAAATAATCGAAGGATCACCCGAGCTTATTTTGCTATATTAGTGGCACTAATCATCGTGAAATTCCCTAAATTTTAACTGCTTATTTTCTTAGAAAAAGGATAAAATTGAAGAAATATCGTAAACGTTTCAATTTTTTTGGAATATTTGCTTAAATAACAACTCAGTATAGCAAAGTTGCACTGTATTTCTATTTCCACTTTCTGTCTTTCTTTATCAAATCTCTTGGATATTAAGCTAAGTGTAGCGCTGTCAAAACAATCTTGAAAAATAAAGATAAAATTGTCGTGTATTCCAATTGTATCTGTGTCATTTTTTATTACTGTTCTTTATGTTTGTAATGTTTTTAAGAATTATGTTTCAGTTTCATTTGGTTTATTCATTTTAAAATTATTAATTAATAGAGCTACAATTAGGTTATGTTATGATTACATCTGTCACCTGTCAAACATTATGGTAGTGACAATTGAGTTTGTTGAGGTTAACTACACTAGATTTTCTTTTTATTAGAATATTTACATTTTGTTTTTTGATCCGTGTAAAACCAACCAAATGAAAATTTAAAAACTATTCGATTTAACAAAAAATGATGGAATCGTACGATAATGATACAACTAGTTTAGACGATGAATCATCATCATTAATGAATGGCTTATCACCAGAATTGGAGACTACAAGCAGCTATCGACGGTACGATGAGAATGAAGATACACGATCGGAATTACGATTCGATAGAGGTAATTAAAAATCATCGAATTTAAATCAAATTACTCGTTGTTTGTTATCTGTGAAGAATCGGAAACGGAAGGAGAACGACAGAAACGCACCCAGATTGAAACAGCCCTAGATGATAACAGATCAAAATTGGAGACTTGGCAGCAATTAGCAATAAGCAAATATGGATTAGTTGGGGGTAAACAAGTAGAATTATACTATAATCATGTTGTTTTCCTTTAATGTTAATTTTAGATGATTTGAGGTGTAAAATATGGCCGTTATTGTTGGAAGTTGATTTGAGTGCATTAGAAAAAACACCGTTATTGGAAGAATTATCTACTCATAGTGAATATGATCAAGTTGTTTTAGATGTTAATCGATCATTAAAACGATTTCCACCAGGTTTTCTGTTGAAATTTTCGACAATAGTTTGATAATAATTGTAAATTTTAGGCATTCCATATAAGCAACGTGTAGCTCTTCAGGACCAATTAACAGTACTGATATTACGTGTTATTATCAAATATCCACATCTGCGCTACTATCAAGTATATTTCTATTATAATTCAAATTGATGAAATAATTAAATTTCAAATGTTTGTAGGGTTATCATGATGTGGCGATAACTTTTTTGTTGGTAGTCGGCGAAGCGATAGCTTTTCGTATTATGGAACGTTTAAGTACTGATCATTTAAGGGAATGTATGGAGCCGACAATGGAACGTACATCGTACCGTTTAAATTATATTTACGCTTTATTGAATCGTGTCGATACGAAATTGTACGATTTTATGGAGAGGTAATGTCTGATCTATTGCCGGTTTTGTGTTATTTAAATCGAATTAATTATAGTGCAATGGTTGGTACAATGTTCGCATTACCTTGGTATCTAACATGGTTTGGACATTCATTAAATCAATATAGAGACGTTGTGAGATTGTACGATTTCTTCTTGGCAACACCACCATTGATGCCGTTATATGTGGCCACATCATTGGTGATTGAACGTCGTAATGAAGTATTCGAACAGGGTTGTGATATGGCCAGTATACATTGTTTATTGTCACAAATACCGGATAATTTAGATTTTGAAAATATATTAAAACGTGCATTGGTTTATTATAAAAAATATCCACCGAAAAAATTGGAAAGCGATGTGGAAAAACGCGTGAAAAACGAGTATGTATATTATAAAAATATCTATAATTTATTGAAACGTTTCTTATCTGTGTTTCGTTGCTTGTTCACATTACGCTTCTATATTGCGCTTTTTAGTTATCTGTTCTATCGTAGAAATAAGTTGAAACATTTGTAAATAATTTTCACTAAACATCTGTTTTGCTTTATTTTTTCTTTCTATCATTTATTTTCTTTTTTAATTACAACAATAAATTTCGAATGTTCAAAAATTCTTTTTTGTGTTTGCTGTGTTAAAGACTTGAACAGCGACAACGGGAAGAGATGCGTGTACGTCAACGATTGAATCGTAACAACGCATTATGGGTGCGATTAAGTAATCGAATGCCAACTTGGCTATTGTTAAATTATCGTGGAAAATATGGATTATTATTTGCAGCAGCTACAATATTATTGGGTTATTATGCTTATTATATAAAAACAACAAATACGCGATATCGTTTCTTTGGGTAAGTTTATCATTTTTTTTTTTATATTTGAACACATCGCAAAACGCAAACAATTGTAAGTTTTGTCTAATTTATGAATAAATTATGAAAAATTTCAGTATGTTCAATACATGACATTCAATGAAAATTGGACCGATTAAAACAATGATACATAACAGATTCTATACGAGCTTTTAGGAATTAATCGTGGTACGGGATCATAATGGGCGCTTTTTTGTTGTAATCATAGCGTAAAACTCAAATTTCACCAATGTATATAAAGATTATATCTATGTAAAAATATTTATAGAACACAATCTATGTTGTCTAAATCAACAATGTTACCGATTATTATTAGTTATTAGATGATTTCCCAAAGAATTCTATTTATTATTATTTCCATACTGTGGTATTTTTTAGTCTTTTTATTTTGAACATTTGTTTATTTGGTATTTTTATAAAACTGTTATCACCTTTAATCAGAGGGATTTAAATAAATTATTTGAATAATTCAAATTGTGGATTTTAATCCGGGCAATTCTACAGTCATTATACCTAAAATTAAAATCTTTCTTGGCACCTACAATTATATATAATACAATTTTATAACCTATCTACCGGGTGGCAATAAAAATCGGCTACAAGTTGTAACTTTGTTATTTCTTAATACATTTTTTTTTTTAAACGCAGGATCGGTTAATAGTGTACTTATTGTGACGATTTAACGATATTTTAAATGGCAAAGTGTATTTGCTTTTATATAAAATATAGGTATAACAAGTAGAGGTTTAGGTCAGAAAAATGCCCGATTGTCCATGATTTAAGGGCAAAACAAATGAATATGTGATTATAGCTATAGTAATACTTATTGGCACCTCACAATTCTCATCATTACTAACGTTTAAAAACAAATTTTGAGATTTTTTGACATAGTTATTCATTTTGTCAAGAACTAGAATAGAAACACAAGTTTTATTACATTATTTTCATGTTCCATAAAATCATATTGTATTTTCGTTTTCAAATTCTACATTTGAAGGAATAAACGGAAATTATTGGAATATTTCTAATTTGCCTTCCACTTCAGTGACATTCAAAGATAATTTGAACAACAAAGAAGTCTAAAATGAATAAACAAATGACAATTTAAACAATAACTACAAGATGTACAGGGTGGTTTATTTTCAATGGTATTTCAAGATATCTCAGCAGCAAGCAGTGATGGGACAAATTAACTAATATCACATTCTCTTACTACTATTTCAAGACTAATCAGATAGTTTAGTCAGATTTTTACTTTCATTTTTTGTTTTCGAGTTATTCAATTTTTTTCATTTTTTTTGACTATTCTAAAGACGCTCGTAACTTTTTAAGAAAATAATTCTTTTTCTGATTGCTCTTACACAGTTTTTATCTATTTAACTCAGCTTGAGTAAGTTTTAGCGTCCTTGAGGTATAACACAAACTTATGTTTTTTTAAATAGAAGCATATTTAAATGTTTAGTCCTGCAAATAGCATATTTTTTTCTAACTACAAATATATATTCAGTTTGTTATAGTTATTTTAAGAAATATAAAATAGTGGAAAAAAAGTTGAATAGCTCGAAAACAAAAGAACATAGTAAAAATTTAATTACACTATCTGATTAGCCTTAAAAAGTAGCACGAGAATGTGATATGTGCTTACATGAGATATCCTTAAATACCATCGAAAATAAGCCAACCTGTATAACACTATCTCACCTAGTAGTTGGTCATGCCTTTGTTATAACGAGTCGTAGCTTAATTCATACTGTTAACTCAAACTTAGTTGGCACAGGTCGGCGCACCCAAATAAGGTTTTCGGAATAGTCCGTCAATCGATCGTGTCTATTCGAGAAAGTTTTAAATGTATTAGAAAGAGAAAAAGAATACACTCTATCGCGCTTCTACTATATCCAAATTCCACTGTGCATCCATGGCCTTGGGCCAACTTAGTTTGAGACTACACACTACTTTACTCAACATTTGACATTTTTCGGATGGAGTACCACAAGAACTATTCATTTAAAGACAATTTCACCAACTTTAGTTAAGCTTAATAAACAGTTAGAAACAATCACTACTGTTATTATAAAAATCGTTTCTATGACTTATCCGTTCGTTAAAATTTAACAGACGTTGGTGAAATCGATCCTTAATCGATTAAATTTGCAACATGTTGTTTAGGAAAAATCACGACCAAAAAAAACATCGATAATATGATTTAAAAGTTCCAGAGCGAAGCTCGAAATTTTTTAAGGTATTAAAGGGGTCTTTGGTGATTTTTCCTAGAAGAACATGTTTGAGGAGTAACCTTGCAAATTTAATCTAATTTAAATGAATAGATCGAGTAGTATTCGAAGGATGAATGCATGAAATCAATCATATTGACATCTGTCGATTAAATACGAACTTGCTGTTTAATCAATGTAAAAATTAATAGAAAAATAAGCAGTCGAACTAAGCTACGGTCGTACGTAACCAAATGCATGGCCAATTGCGAGGTGAAATACCGTTGTATCTCTGTATATAGATTGATAAAGTCTTTTCTGTTGTTGTTATTATTATTATAGGCTATGTAATTTGATTTATTCAGTTGTTTCGTTTCTAAATCGTGGCTGATTAGTTTGGACGAGCTTATTCCATTTTCAGGCACTTTTCTATTTTAAACTTCTACTTGTTCTACTTTTTTGAAAACCAAGATCAGCTTGATTTTTCAGCTCAACGCTGTCTAACAGGTTTGTGCATTTGATCTGAATTGCTGTTTTTGAGCAAACGAAAATTTTGGTCGCATTGGCACTAGTTACTATAGCATGCAAAGAAATACCTGGTGTTTCTGTCTCTATTGTACTCATACTGTTTTTGAGGATAAAATAGAGATGGAAATACTAGCTATTTCTTTTTATGCGGTGGTAACTAGCGCCAATGCGGCTAAAATTGTCATTTTCTCAAAAGTTTGCGTCTTATGGGATTTTAAAAAAATGCACATGCCTGGTAGACAGCGTTAAGCTGAAAAACTAAGCAACTTTACTGAAAAGCTAATAATATAAATATAAAAAATATACAGGTTGCTATTTACAATAAGAAATATGGTTCCACTTACGATTAAATCGGAAATGGCATAAATACTATCAACACTTCAAAATCTCCATAATTTTACCATAAACCGATGTTGTAAATTTTGAAAAAGTGCATTGAGAGATGAAATTATAACTTGTAGTCTGTTTTCATTGCCCTTATCTAATATAATTTAAAAAATCTATTATTTTTCGAAATTAAAATATCACACAATAAACAGCTCGAGTTAATAATAAAATGGAAGTCATTTTTAAAGTTCCACAAATAAATTAAACCTACTGATACTTCTTTACCAAATCAGCTATATATTGTAGAACGGTTTTGTCTTTAAGTATACTCATATGATCGACTTTTGGTAATTTGACTGGATAAACTTTCTGTTTTTGTAATGTTTGCCAATGTAGACAACCTTCTAATGAACGTAAATTCACTGTACCATCACCATCACCATTGATTAGTACCGGTGAACTACCAAACCATTTACCAGGTTTATAATATAAACGTTCAACTGTATCAATACCAACACCATATAAACAATGTACTTCAACACCAGGTGGACGAAAATCTAATTGATATTTTTCTGTATCTTTTCGCATTTCCCATCCATCTGGATATGAGATAGCATCAAAGAATTCTTTAATATTTGTTAATGTGAAATTCTTTTTATCAGTCTGTATGAGAACTTCATTCGGTTTCCAAAAATATGCTGATGGTAATAACCAGGCTAGACTTGGTGATGTTATCTGTTCTAATCGCATAATACTTGGACGTAGAACGTATGAGCCTAAATCATCACCGATAGCATACACTTTGACGGCTTTCATTGAACCACCCCATGCGCCGCTTAATGTTATTAGACTTTTAATGTATTTGTCTTTCCACGATTGCGATTGTTGATTTAGGAAATAGTGGAGCATTGGGCCGCCCATAGAATGTGCAATCAAAATTACCGGTTTCTGATTATTCTCCAAATAAGTCTCTTGGATTAGCACTTTTAAATCGGCGAAATACTCTTGATTTTCATCTAGAAATAATTCGAATTAGTTTTTCAATTATTGTTTTATCTGTTAACTTACTGGGTGCTTTACGGAAGTCGTACGGTGCTCCCCTTATAGTTTTATTCCGTACATACCCCAAATTGACCAAAACATTTCCAATACTATTGAAATATGAACCTGTAGATGCATGACTTGGATCTATCCATTCAACAGTTTCACTACTACCGAAACCAGGGATACGTATCTCAACACCATCAACATTTCGCGTTGTACGTGTAACATTATCATAAACTAATTTTATATTATCTACCCAACAATCGATAACAAGCGGCATTAATAATTCCATATTTAGCCAAATATTGAAGAAATCATTTGTCTGCTTCTGGCATATGTAATGTACGGCTTGTGTTTTATTTAATTTTGCTTCAACTTGTGATCCACCATCACCAGGCACAAATATTACCGGATTTAGACCAATTGAAGGATTTATAGAAAATAATAACAGGAATAATTGTAAAATATTGAAAAATTTGAGGTTAAGGTGACTTATCATTATATCGTTTGTAAATTGGAAGATAAAATATTTCGCACACTAAATTTATTTTAATAAACGCTTAAATTTGACAATTTTTATAGAAATGATAAGAATTTATTACGATAATAACAATGAACAATGATTGTTGACTAATAAATGATAAATAACAAATGAATAACAAAAATAATACGCAAGAGCAACGTTGTCGATGGTTACAATATAAAATCAGTAGAATCAACCAAAAACATCATATGCGTACAATTTCACATCAATATTGCACACATTTATATCTAAAGTTATATTTTATTTTTAATTATAGTTGAAATACAAACAAACGTTTTGATAAAATTGATTTTATAATCAATAAAAGCGTCCAAATCGGTGAATATATGAAAAAACGGTAGATATGGCATTGATGCTTTGAGAAAAAACGCATGCGTCATTCAATCAGTCGATATAAACAGGCTGGTAAACCTTAACCTTTAACATATTTCGAAATTAATAAAAATTTGTTGTTTGTCTTCTAATCTAATCTACAAGCAACACTAATTTTTGTGTAATTTTCTATTATTTTTTCAAAATAATATTTACGAAAGCTTTTGCGTATGAATAGAGAAATAGATAGAGCTGCAAATAGCTGTCGTATGAGAAGGAAAAAATACAGTATGTCCCGTTGAAATGTGTCCCTTTAGGTTTTTGCGTATGTATACAGGCTGTCCCGTAAGTTGCCATTTTTCCTAAGGGGCAGATAAGGGATGAAATTCTTTTACTATTATCTAATTAAATTAATTAAAATTAAATTAAGTAGCCAATCAAGTGCTAGCTAAGAAGAGAACGGAGAGGAGGCTTGATAGTGAGGTGTGGATAAGAAAAGCGATAGGTGTTGGCAGAAAGGGTTATCTCACAGCGCCAAATAATATCGGATTGTGTTTAATGAAAACATTTTCTTTTATTAATTATTATTTTAATAAAAAGTAGAAAATGTCGTGTTTACAAAAAGAAGTTTTTTTTATTTTAATCCTAAACTAATAGCAAAAATCATTATATTATGTGGCATTGTGAGAGCTGCCTTACTTGCAACATCTTGGGCGCTAGTTTGCTAACTTTTCCGCTTCCCACGTTCCATTATTAAGGTTCCTCCCCGCTATTTTGTATCGCTATATGGCGAGAATGTGAGCGTGGAAGGTGTGTACGTCACTCTGGAGAAGTATGAGAGGTTTGAAGAATTTGCGACGAGAGTGTTCGATAGACGAAAGCGAATTGCGTGAATGGCTCCGAGTGTCCCGCGCAGGGACTGAGTTCTCTCAGTTTAGGGTATTCTTGGCGACCACACGCACCTGAGCCAAGGGTCTACCAGTGCCGAGTACTGCAGGACTCAACTGGGAGGGAGTTCTGCTCCCGAACGTCCAACCAGTGACGTAAGTTGGTACCATGGGAGATCGGGGTTGCCCACCGGACTCGTCCGGTCCCGGTCAATTGCGGTCGGATTCGTGGTGACAGTGCGGAATAGAGAGGCGTCGGCTGGTCCCTTCGACGGGTGAACTACGCTTAGCTCGGGTACTAGCCTGCACAGCTAGTAGAGGTTTAGAGAGACCTCCGGCAAACCGAGGTGTCTGAGGGGCCTGCAGCCCCGATGGAAATCGGTAGCCAGCGGTTGTTGCTGATCGAGCGTGAACCTCGATCCCTCGCCCAAGGGTGCCGTGTGAATTGGGCCAGGAATGGCAGGTATTGCACGTAAAGCCTTTTTCTTTATTGTTGTTGTCCTTTAGGAGGAAATGCGTAACTCACGGGACATCCTGTAGACAAATAAACAGAGCTGCAAATAGCTGTCGTATGAGAAAGAAAACTACAGGATGTCCCATTGAAATGTGCCCCTTTAGTCTTCTTTCTAAATAAGGTTTGTTTGGATGGATATTTGTATTGAGACTAATGTCTTTACAAAATTCTTCAGGTTATCAATCGTTTCTCCACAGTTCCGGCACTATTTAATTGTAGATAAAAGGAGTATATTGGGCGTGCAATGCAAGGATTAATAATTCAACAATCTCTGTTTCTTTCAGCGTATAGTATAAAATAAATATCTTAAAAGCTTATATTGGATAGAATTTTAAACCATCATTAAGCAAGTTTGTTATGTATAAGTTAATGTGTTGTTGGCATGTTAAGAACGGTAGTGATTTGGTGATAAGAATATATAACGGTTCTTTTATGGATACACTAGTAGCTACTAGATCCATTTCTGCAACTAATTTGCTTTATAATATAATCATGTTGTAATAAATTATAGTAATAATATCATGCTTTTAGTAGGTTAATTTTTTGTTGTTGTTTTTTGTTTCTAGTTTAAGTTCCTTATCTATTTATTCATCTGTTTTTTTCAGTATTTATAGTGGTCAGATGACAGTCTCATTTCGTTCTATCTTTTATCACAATGGAAATTTCGATTTTACTCAATGAGTAATTGAAATTGATTTAAGATCAGCAATTATATCTATTACGGAAATGTCAAAGTGATGTAGTTTCAGTAGCTGGGAAATTAATGCAGCCTCATTTATTCGCCGCCACTCTTCTACACTTATATATACTTGACTTGATACATAAACATTATAGATACATTATGTATCGTGTAGAGTGAAATATATGGATGAAATGAACGTGAACATTGTGTATATACTTACTTATAATAAGTTGTATATGCTCCATTTGTTCATTATTATGTGGTCAGTTAAACGGCAATGTAGACGAAGGAGAAGAGAAGAAAATTGACCATTTAATTATGGATGTTTGTTTGTGTGTGTGCATGTGTTTGTATGTATGGTGGATATTCCCATCACGCAATCTTTCTATATATTGTTTTGTGTGAACGTCTCACGGCATTTCTTTATGCATCTGAAATAACAAGCTTTAATATATTTGTTTTAGGTTGTTTTTGAATTGACTAATTGTAAACAAATTGGTGAAAATTGTTGGCGTTTTTCTATTTGATTATAAAACGCATCAATCTTTGTTTTTGTGGTCAGATATATACGCTGTACAGGAATGCAATTATTTCTTTTATTTTAAATTAAGTGATTAAGTCCGTTTTTTTCTTTTTGGTTTTAACGAACGCTCTTTTCTTGGCTAATGTAAACACGATCGAAAGATTTCTCATCTGATTCATTAATAAAGCGAATTAAGTACCTATCTAACGATTCGTTGCACAAAGTGGCTTAGGCTTTAGGCTTTGGAATAATTATTACCAGTGGCGTAACTGGAATCTGGGAAGGAAACATTATTTCTAACTTCGTTATTGTATGTAGTTTTTAAGCATTTGGAAAAAACGACAAGGATACTTTGGTGAATTAGAGTGTGTCTTGAAAATTCATGACGAGGCTTCTCAAAACGGAATTATTTATAAAAATTTGGAAAACTTCAAAACGATCTACGAAATTTTGCAGTTTTTAATGTGATACTTCTAAAAATTAGCACAATTTTCAAATAAAGAAGGAAAACTGTAAACCGTCTTTTTAGAATTTGAAGTGTTTGAAATTTTTGCAAATTAACACGTTTTAACTAGAAGATTGAGGAAAATCTGTATTTTTTTAAAGGCGAGATATCTGAAAATGAAAACCTTTCGAAAATGAGAATTTAAGAAAAGTCTAAACTATCTCTCACAATTTGGAGTTTTCAAGGTTTTTGAAAATAAAAACTTTTTATGTAGAAGAACGAGGAAAACTTCAGACTATCGTTTAAAAATTGAAGCTTCTGGAATTTAGTAAGCTTATAAAGCAAAAGATTAGCAAAAACTAATTATGCTTCAAATGTTGGAGTTTCTGAGGTGGAACTTTTGGAGATTAACATACTTTTAATGTAAAAGACTGATTGTGGGAAAAATAGATATACAGGCTGTCCCGTACGTCACGCATTTCCTTGTAAGGAGCAGATAGCTGATAAAATTCTAAGACGAAAAGTCCTGTACCATTTTCTTATCTAACGCACAGATAATTAGTTATTAATTAAATCATGTAGCCAATCAGGTGCTCGCTATGGCGATAAAAAGAGAGAAGGAGTCTTGACGGTTTAACATGGGAAGCGGACCGGTCAGCAGGCTGGCGCGAGAACCGTTCAAACTAAAAGAGTAACTGATTGGCTACTTACAATTAGTTTAATTAATAACTGATTACCTGTGCGTCAGATAACAAAATGATATGGAACTTTTCGTCTCAGAATTTCATCCCTCTCTGCCCTTTAGGAGGAAATGCGCGACTTACGGGACATCCTGTATGTATTCTAATGTACGCTCGTTAGAAGTTATATTTCTTTGGAGAGACAAAATAGTTATTTCTATTATCACAAGTCCAGGAACTGAGTTTTTGTGCTTACGAGTACGAATATGGTTTTATTTTTTTTTAAATCCCACGTTCTTCTCGTTTCTACAGGATGAACCACAATTCGCCGAACAGCTCAGCGATACGTTGTTGAACAGACATCAGGAAACATGAGAAAAATGTTTAAAAAATCCATCTTCTTTAATTTCGTCGATATTGGACATTATTTAAAGGTAAAATTGACATCATTCAGTTAACCTCAATAATACTAAGGTGTCTATTTTTTTTTGCATCGATGTCAAAATTATGGATAAAAGAAATGAAATAAAATAGAAATCTTAGAGTAATTGCTCAAAATGTGGCCCATCCTCTTCTCTGCGTAACTCAATTCATGTAACTAAATTTGTGCTTTTGCTATCATTTTCTCATTTATTATGCCAGCAGCTTGGAATATTCGATTAATTAGATCGTCTTCATTTAAGACTAGTCTCTGGTAAAGAAAATTTTTAATCTGACCCCAAAGAAAAAATCCAAGGGGGTGAGATCAGGCGATCTAGGTGGCCATCGAAAGGGCCCTCCTCTACCTATCCATCTTCTATTAAAATTATCATTTAACCAATTTATCACAGGTGCTGCACAGTGAGCTGGTGCTCCGTCCATTTGGAGCCACATATTGTTGACTATCGGTCAATTAAATTTTTAGCACCACTACCAATGGCGTACTTGTGGTTCAAGCTTCCTCTATAACTTCAAAATTTGGTCAACTTAATTTTGAAAAAAATTAAAAAACTAGTGAATTATCCTCAAACTTTAGTTTTAAAGTGGAACTCCTGCAAGTTAACACAATTTTGAAGCAGAAGATTGAAGAAAACCTCAAATTATCCATTGAAATTTGAAAGTTGTAAAACTTTCTTTGAAAATCGGCAGTCTTCAAGGCTTCAAGATTTCTAAAATCTACCTTAGTTGCAATGTTAAACTGTCATAACTCTAATTATAGGAATATTTCAACGATGAACGTTCAACATTACAGTCTCTGTTCACGTAACGTTTTATCAACTACACATAAATCACGCTTCACGAAATTAATGATTTTCGAGTGAATTGAGGAGGAGGTGATTAAAAATTGAAACAAAGTGTGACTGCTTCAATATAGCGAAACACATGTTGATGATTTCCATATGTAGATCCTTCAAAAAGAACTAACAAGGGAACCTTCCCAGGTGTCCCTCTCCGATTTTAATGAAATTTGGATAT
>JAZBGW010000092.1:6003-33937 GCA_037464815.1 Mylabris variabilis
GGTAATGTACGATTCATTAATGTAAATAAATCTTCTTGACTACGATGATGTTTATTATTATTAATACTATTATTATTGTTATTATTAATGCCTAACATAGCAATTTCTTGTGTTATATCGGGTGTACTGTGGAAATCTCGACGTAATTCACCATTACCAGAGAATATACTCGAAAATCGTACTTTAGAATTCTGTAATAATCAAACATTTTAATTATAAGAAAATTATAAAATAAAATAATAGTTATTTATCTAAAAAGAGTGGAAACGGGGCCTTTATGGAACGAGTGTGTACGTTGAAGTACGAGCGTTAGTTAGTGCTTCAATCACACGAGTTTCACAAAGACCCATTCCAATCGTGTTAAATACACTATTTTTTTCATCGATTGAACAGCATCTCAAAAATTAACTCATTATATGACACAATAAAATAAAATAAAATCGAAAAAAAAACAATTTTTGAAATTAAGTATAAACTCACCAACCCAAGAACATAAAAAATCACTAGAAAAATTTCCGGCCCAGTGATGAATAAATGAGCCAGTTTCCGGACGATTTTGAGATATGGAAAGTTAGTATATCCGGACGGAGGCAAAAAAAAATATCTACATATTGTTTAATGTTCTATGTATTAAAAATTAGTCAGTGTGCGGAAAAGACGGCTTTTCCGCTAAGGAACGGCCACACTTTACGGCAACTGAACGCTTTCCACCTCCAAAACAGGGCAGAAAATAGAGAGTTTCTGTTCAATCGTAGAAAAAATTAATTTCAAACTTACTTTACTTTTACTTCTTTTCATCTCAGCAACACTAGCATAAACTCTATTTTTTGTTGGAGATGATGATGAATAATAATTATTATTATTGTTATTTCCTTGAAATCTTGATGTAGTCATTAATGTATTCTGTTTATCATCGTCTTTTTGTCTTTGGAATAATTCTTCTAATTCAGCTGATGTTATACGACTGGATGTTGGTCGTTGTCTTATCGAAGCAGTTCTAGGTTGTACTATTGGTGTTGAATTACCATTTGGTATTATTATTTGATGTATTGATTCAGCTGAACTTGATTTGGTTACATCATCAGTCTCATCTTTTTCACCTGTTTCTAATAAGATTTCTTGTAATAAATTATAATAATTCAATAAATTATATAATTACCTAAACCGGCTACCATACTCTTTGCCCTAGCTCTACTAACTGTTAATGTTGTCTTTGGATCACGTCTGGGTGGTAATGGTGCTTGATGTGATCGCCCTAATGTACCACCACCACATGAATTACTCATTTTACGTGGTAATGTGGCATATTGACGATTTGTTGGTATATCAATATTACCACCACCCGGCAATATTGTTGATTTACTTATTGGCATTGTTGTTGTATTATTTATTATAGTTGCTGTTGTATTATTATTATTATTATTATTATTGTTATTAGCCAAACTAATAACAGTCATTTGAACTAAGTCACCCGATTTTCGTATTAAATCAACAACATGTTCATGTGATGCTGATGAAACATCTTCGTTATTAATTTCTAATAAGAAATCACCTTTACGTAAACCAGCTATATCAGCAACACCACCTGGATCAACATCATCTAAATATTGTAAAGCTGGACATTTTTCTGATGGTGTTAATTCCATTAATGGTGATGTAGCTTTTGCACCTCTTAAAATAAAACCAAAACCTTTACGGCCACGATGTAATACAACTGTACGAGGCTCAACACCTGCACTGACATATCTATAAATCGATTTATAATAAAGACAATTAAAATTTCTATATTGAATTTTATGAGAATGAAATAGATTTACGTTTTTTTAACTCTTGGTGCTGTAGCAAAATGTTTAGATGTACTTTCACGACGGCCAAGAACACGACCTGTTTTTGTCGTTGTTGTAACTGTAGCTGGTTTTGTTATTGTTGTTGTTGTCGTTATTGTTGCTGTTGTTATTGTTGACGATACTGTTAGTGGTGGTGGTAATGGTGGTGTTGGTCTAGATTGTGGCCGAGCATCTCTAGCTACCATCATCATAGGTGCTTGGATATTATGGTGGCGTAGTTTAACTTCTTGTACACAATGTGCTGGAAATAATCCATTTTTATTACCACCACTGCGTAGATTACCTTCTAAGTAACCATCATCAGTTGCACCCGTAACTATATATAGAACGATATTAGAAAATTTCAATAAAATATTTTATATTACCTTCAATTATATCTCCTTCTCTAATATTAAGATGTCCATCCTCTTTAGAAGTATACGATTCAATACAAACAACCGTAGTTCCAGGCATTTGTAAACTACAATTTGTTGTATCACTATTAGCAGTCCCAACACCAGAACTATCGCTGATTATATCACTCGTATCTCCCAAACTTTTATCTGCAACACCCAGTGCAAGCACTGAGTAACATCAAATCAAATTACCAACGTACATGTTTATTTTTTTTTCATAATCTCATTTATTTTTTTTCAAATTAACTAATTCAATAAAGATGCCAATTAATTATTCTTAATGAAATTGAAATTACGTGCAAATGAACATCTAATAAAAAACAAATCGATGGCTAAGGTCACACCGAATAGTGCCAAAACTGGTGAGACTATTTCTGCCATTCATCATCCAAATTTAAAATTAATCCATAATGATCATGATGATGATCAAAAAAAAATATACATTTATTATTAAAAAAATAGCATTCTCGCTAAAATGCACATTGATTCATGCAAAGATTTTTGTTAATTTTTTTTAATAAAAAAAAAATTGTATCATTTTTTTTTGTTAAGAAATACCTGTAACGATGCTGGCAGTGTCTGTTTCGTGACCAGGTGGTGCACTGCTTCCGTCACTTAAACTCGAACTAGCTGAACTGAAAGGGGCTGAGGAACGATCACTAGGACAAGGACTTGGTGGTAAGGCTAATGTATTCATGGATGGCACCCTGTTCAACCATCCTATAGCTGATCTACGCTTCGGATTATAACTTGGTGGGCCACGGTATGGGACTGAAATATATCAACGCTAACACTCTAAGAGCTGTTTTTCTTTCTCGTCTCAATCAAGACATTTTAAATAAATAAATAAATAAAAGAAACAAACCACCCTTTATAATTAGAAAAAAAAAACAACGTATTGAACATTATGTTTTTTTAATAAGGAAAAACCACCTTGAATTTACTTTAATTCAAAGTAGATTTTCATAAATAATTCCCGATATTTAACAAATACAACAAAAATAAATATTGCTTCAAATAAATACCGTACACAGCAATTAAAAATAAAACTACAACAAAAAAAGAATAAAAAGAAAAATAATCATGAGCGTTTTACTACTACAATATTATTTTAAAATAAATTTTCAATCTTGATTTAATTAAGTAATAAAATGACCACACCTTTAACTTTTAAAACCCACGTTCTTTTAATATAGTACAAGAAACAACAGAACAACAAAAATCTAGATAATAAAAGAAGTGCCAACTATAAAATTTATCTATTAGTCGTTGTTTTTTTTTTTGAACTTAATATCGAAAAATCGATAATAATAATAAAAAACATGAAAATCTAGTTCTCTATTAGATAAATAATGTGCTAAATAGAACTTTCTGTAGAATATACAGGGTTTTTCAACAATTCACGGATAGTAACCATAAATTCACTATAACTTTGTCATAAATGAATAATAGTATATTATATAACAAAGGAATAAAGTGTGGTATTTCGCCCGAGAGTGGACGAAAGAAAGCACTTTAGTCTCGAAATATATACGCTGTTTTTTTGCATTTTTAGAAATATTTGGGATGCAATCCAAAATTTTTGAGATTAACAAGAACCTCCATTAATTTGACAAGTATTTGTAATTTCTAAATTTTTGAACAATCACCCTAGTTACTGCAACTGATAAATAATAGGGAAATAATAAAAATTATGCCCCTAGGGATTAAAAGTGATACTTTAGTCCCGGAATTGTAAATTTTTTTTTTTATCTAAACACCGTTGTATAAAGAGGTCATAACTATGTATACCGATTTTAAATCAATAAAGCATCTTATAACACACTAGTGTGTTATTATAGAAATTAGGCATTCCCATTGGTCGTGATGTGATTATTATAGTATGATGTGCTAACATGCATGATTTTGTATAACCACGGTTATACAAAATTGGCTTGGGAGCCAATCAGAAAATAGTATTTGACTCATTATTTCCCTCTAATGTCAAAAAACCATGGTAATTACAAAAACGTAGAAACCGGCACTTTTAACAAAGTGTCCTTTTTCTGTGCGAGTTATATATAAGGATGCCATTGTAACGACAAATTTAAAAAATGCTTAGTTGTGAGAATGTACATAATATTTACAATAATAAGTGACCAAGAAACCGATTTTGGTAGTAGATAACAGTTACTGTTAAATGTAAGAAAACCATGGTAACAACATTAAATAAATAAAAAGAGACAGTTTTAACAAATAGTTCTAAAGTGTCTGTCTTTTTGTACGATTTTATAATCGAAAATGATGATGCAGAAAGTAAATATTCTTTTACGCCACCAGCCTCGTTGTATAATATACAATTATTCTAAATAAATGAAAATGTGATACCGAATTTATTACTACATTCCATAGATAGTTAAAAGACCCTGTTATTTCACAAATAAGGAAAAATTAGGGCCGGTTTTAAATAGATAGAAAGTATACCGGGGGCCTATGTTATAGATATACTATGCTCATGATTTATTATCTTTTTTTTTTTAGATCTATCATTACTATTACAACTATTTCTACATAATAGGTTTTTACTCACTCGATTTTCTCCTGTTTATACTTTTTAGCATGTGATAATCTACTTTTAAATGAGCAAAAATTTATAATAAAAGCTCTCTAGAAAAGCTGGGCGTTATGATTGATAAAAATCCAAATTATAATTCAAAGATTTATCATTAATATTATTATTGTTATTATTATTATTATTGTTGCGTGCATAACGTAAACATTAAAGAATCATCATTAATCAAATATGCAAGCATGCATAACAATAATTTGTTTTTCTTATTATTTTTATGTTAAAATAAAGTTTTTGTAAAAAAAATCAAAGAAAGTGAGAATATAGATGGACTGACTTACCAACATCCTCTTGACGATAATTTTGTATAATTTCAGCCAATTCCATATTACCAGCAATGACAGCAACTTGACATGGTGTTTGATTTGCATAATTTAATGCTTGTCGATCAGCACCACGAAATAATAATTGTCTAGCACATGATTCTTGTCCATTAACAGCACAAACATGTAATGGTGTATTACCAGATGCATTACGTGCATTCATATCAGCACCATAAAATAATAAATGCTCCAAATGTTGGAGAAGACCAATCTTACATGCCTATAAATAAATATTATTATAGTATTCTACCGGGTAATTCACATAGAACGTAAAGTTCTTATTACAACTCCCATTATTTGACAAGCCTATCGAAAAATTCTTCAGAGATTTATAGGAGTGTCCCTAGATAACATTTTGGCAAAAGTAGAAACTCGTAGCTCATAGGTCATTTGGAAGTTTGTCAAAAAACGTTCGTTTCGGACGATGTTAAGATTTCCAAAAACAAACTAAACACGCAGAATGACTCGAAGACCTTCCCAAAATTGATTTTTTTCGTTTTTCCTCCATTTTATTCCAAAACAGGTGGGAATGTTCCGCATTTTCTCGAGAATACAATGGGGAAATAATAAAAAAGTCAATGTTGGGAGGATCTTCAAGTCACTCGTAGTCGTTTTGTGTGCTTAGTTCGTTTTTGAGAATCGAGTGTTTTTTGACCAACTTTCAAATGAGCTACGAGGTTCGAATTTTTTCCAAAATATTCTCTATGTACCCTCTTATAGATCCTTGCTTGCCAAATACTGGGAATTGCAATAAGAACTTTTCGTTTTATTAAATAAATTATTACTTGATGGACCTCCTGCCATCCTTGTAAATCTTGTGCACCAGTTGTAGCATGATCATGTAATAATGTTTCAGTGAATTGTGGATCAACATTATGTGTTATTGTTAAATATAATGGTGTTAAACCTTTGCCATCTTTATAATTTGGTGATGCACCTAATTCTAATAATGTTTTCATTGCTTCTAAACTTTTATGTTCAATTGAACGATGCATTGCTGTTGAACCATCTTTTGTACGATAATCTAATAATGCACCACCATTCACTAATGCTATCAATATTTTGGATGGTTTCTTTATACCAGTTGCAATCGTTAATGGTGTTTCTATTTAATAACAATAATAATAATAATAATAAATATATAAAACAAAAATGATTATTGGTGTATCTGTATTTGTATGTATAGTTGTGATATAGATCTAAGGCACGCAACAACATTCTTTTATTGACTTGCGGCAATCCACGGTAATAATTCGATGTTCATCTTCATAAATATACAAACCTATCGGTGTTCTTCTTCTTGTTGTTTTTTCCCTCTAACATATTTCACTATACACGCATACCATTACCATTATTATATAATTTTATGTTTCGATTGCCTCAACTCTCTCTCTCTCTTTTTTTCCACATATCTCTTCTACCTCCTACAAAGTTGTTGATCTTTCCCATACAACAATTATTATACTCTTATTCATTCTTATTTAATCCATTTATTTTACGAATAAATTGTAATGTCAAGCCGACCAATTTCAAATAGACACAACTATACATAATTTTTATAATTATAAAAAATTATACTCACCGCCTGAATCTTGGCAGTGAAAGTTTGGATCCAGTCCTTTAGAACACATTTTCGTAATCTTCTCCACTTGCCCATTATGAACATAATCAAGGAATCGACGTAGATTCGCTCTGGTATGAAGACTTTTTAATTGTTTCTCATCTAATGTGAGTGTTTTATATACACGTCTCTTATATTTCAACTATAATACACAATACCACAATTAAACACAATAATAACAACTCTAGATGGTAGCAAAAAAATTAGAAAATTATTTAAAATTATTACCTCCAAATATCCTACTGGTCCATTAAAAGGATAATCACCTAGACGTCGTTCTTCATCTAAAAATTTACCAGCCCGTCCATTTTCCGGGGGACTAAACAAACCGTAATTGAAGCTCTCTTTCAATTCCTAACCAAAAATTAAAGAAAATCATTAAAAAAAATTATAATTAACTGTTGCGTACGTTAAAATTAAACACCGTTAGATTTTTCGTATTTGCCCATGACCAATACCAATATATTACAACTACAAAAAAAAACTGTTTTTCCCTTCTTCTATTGAGAATAATTTAAAATTCAATTATTAAATTATAGTAATCTAGATGTTTATAACAAATTAACAAGAAAAACAACATGCAAAAGTAACAGTTATAATTTTTTCACTTTGTAAATAATAATCTTATTTCGTGCTCAAGTACACTCATATCATTGATAACACAAGATCTTGTTGAACTATCACACTATCGGAATTCTAAACAAACGATGTTTTCCAGAAAAAAGATGATGCAAATTCATACATTGATTAGAATCGATCATAGGAATAGAGTAAAGAAGGTGGAATGTTGAGAACCTGTAAAATGTATTTCCCCACAGAAATAGATGGTATCCCATTAAAAAAGAAACAAGATATTGGTTTGAAAATTACCTGAAAAAATTAATTTCAGCTAAACGTTGAAATATACTTAGATGCTATAAATTTTGATAGAAAGTACATTATTTGTGCTATTAGAATACCAAATTTCAACCTTTTAAGTATTACGGTTTCAAAGATATGAATTTTTAATCGAACACTGTCAAATTTAAAATTTCACTTGAAGTCAAAATATCTGAAAATGTTTTAGCGCTAGACTATGGGTCAACATTATAGATTTTTTTCTAAATGTATTACCAGAGGGGTCAGAGAGAGATAGAGACAAATATGCTTTATTGCATTTTACTGTAGGCAAGATATACAGCGCATCCATGATTTTGGACAAACTTAGTTTGATCCATCTACCGAGTGATTCACCTAAAACGAAAAGTTCTAATTACAACTCCAATTATTTGCCGAGCGATTCGATAAATATTTCAGAGATTCGTAGGATGGTACCTGGAGGCCATTTTAACAAAATTAGAATCCCGTAGCTCATTTGGAAGTTGGTCAAAAAACTCTAGATTTGGAAAAGGTTGCGATTTTCAAAAACAAACGAAACACACAAAACGACTTAGAAAAAATGCGAAACATTCCCACCTATTCCAGAATAAAACCAAGAAAAACGAAAACAATTGAACGTTGGGAGAACCCTCGACTCATTCTAAATCGTTTTGCATGTTTAGATCGTTTTTTTAAAATTGCGACTATTTGAGAGCTTTTTTAACAAATTCTAAAATGAGCTACGAGGTTCAAATTTTGCTAAATTGTTCGCTAGGGACCCTCTTATAAATCCGTGAAATATTTTTCGATTCGTTCGCCAAATAATGAGTTGTCGTAAGAACTTTCGTTTTAGTTGAATCGCTCGGTATATTTATATGTAGGGAAAACCCTATTTTTATCGACGATTCTTTACAAAAGATGTTTGACCTTAATGTGATAAGACCTATAAGGGGATTTACGATAAATAACAAATTCAATTCGTGTATATAAGAGAGAATTTCAAAATTTCTAAACAGTTATTGCAACATCCAAATAAATAAAATGAAGAGAATTATATTTTCAATAATTTTATTCGTGTTAAGTAGCGAAATTTTAGGTAAATTTCTCATTAATAATAAAGATTTTTTGTTTAATTTAATAATATAATTAATAGGTGAAGATCCTACAATAATCTCTAGATCACAATGGGGAGCTTCTAGGCCAAAACAATCACCACAAAATTTACCGATAAATCCACCACCGTTCGTTGTTGTCCATCATACAGAAACACCACCATGTGAAACGTTTCAAACATGTAAAGCTCGTGTGAAAAGCATTCAAAATTATCATATGAATGAGAGAGGGTGGAATGATATTGGTTATAATTTTTTGGTAAATATTTTAAACAAAAAACAATGAAATTTATTTAATTTTTAATTCTTTTTTCTTATTATTTCAAAAAATTAGATTGGTGGGGATGGTTCAGTATATGAGGGTCGTGGTTGGGGTATAGTAGGTGCACATGCTGTCAATTATAATAGTAAAAGTATCGGTATATCAATAATTGGTAAATTTCAAAATATTAAACCACCACAAAAACAATTAGATGTTTTAAAAAATTTAATATCATATGGTGTTTCAAATGGTTTTATTGATAGCAATTATAAATTAATTGGTCATCGACAAGCAGCCGATACAACATGTCCTGGTAATAAATTGTACGATGAAATTAAATTATGGCCGCATTATGATCCCTCTATACATAAACATTAAATATTTATGATATTTATACAGAATGTCTCGTAAGTCACGCATCTACTCCTAAGGGGCAGGTAGAGGATGAAATTCTAAGACGAAAAATGCCATACGATTATTTCATCAGAAGCACAGGTAATTAGTAGTTAATTAAATTAAGTAGCCAATCAGGTGCTCTCTTAGTTTGAACAGCTGTTGAGCCAGCTTGATAACTGGTCCGCTTCTCACATCCCATCGTCAAGACTGATTGCATCTCTCTTTTTATCAGCTCTTGATTGGCGACTTGATTTAATTAATAACTAATTAACTGTGCGTCAGATGACTTTTTACCTTAGAATTTCATCCCTTATCTGCCCTTCAGAAGGAAATGCACGACTTACAGGACATCCTGGATAGGTCATGTATACATCATGTGTATCATTTGAAATGAATCACAAACAAAATAGATATAATGTAAGATATTGTTAATAAAGTGATAATAAGATAATAGATTTGTTGTTAGTTTTTAAGTCCTTACAAAGGAAAAACTAATATAATCTTAAGTGTGTGAGAAAAGGGAGACGACACCCTCTTATAAAGAATTTACGTATGCATTACGTATGCATTACATCTTTGCAAGTCATTGGTGTCATTTCAACTATATTCTTCCATCTAGTCAAGAGATATACCAACTTAAAAATGAGCTACGGGGTTCTAATTTTGCTAAAATTGTCTCCTCGGAGAAATCCTTAAAATATTATTCAAATCGCCCGCTACTAACTAATAAGAGTTTCGATTATATTGACCATATTTAGTATTTAAGTTTTGTATGTATACACAACAATGCCACTGTCGTGATCTGCAGGGTGCTAGAGGCAAAATGACCGCTGACCCTGTTGTATATGCTAGGAATCTCCCTGAAGGCATACCAACAAACAACAATAACAAACAACTTGGGACGCGGCTCCCTGCTGTTTCTCAAAAACAACTTAAAAAACAAACAAAAACAACAATAATAATAATAATAATAGTGATAATCATAAAACTAACGTCTGTTGATTTACGAAAATTGTGTAATTGTTTAAACGATAATATAGAAAAATAATTGACTTTCAATTTTTGATTTTTATCTTACACCCTCTCCTCCGCCATTCTTCCAACAACTATTTCATATTTCTTTTATACAGTACAGGTATTTTAAATAGGTACATAAGGAATAAGAGAGTCAATACCGCCACTTTTTACAACATGCTTGTTATTTAAAAGGAAATGGAGAGAAAGTAATCAGTTTTTCCATTGTACAAAAACTCCACACTTTTCTTTTGTGTTCTAAAAGATATAATTTCAATTTTATTTCCCGTTTAATTTGTGCGCAAGTCCTAAATATGGACTTATTTGAAATGCTTTACGTGTAGGTATATTGCCGGCTTTTTTTTTGTTTTAATAATGGTCAAGTGTTTTTGTATACGATCTGTGATCTCACGAACTCCAGGATCGTGCATAAGGGTCAGTGCAGGTGTCGGCAGGAGGGCATTGTTCACACAACAATGGTGTCACGCGTTCTTCGTACCAACGTTCCATACACATACATACACACATACACTCATATAGAACAGAATATAGCGTCGTCGTCTTTTCAAGACAATTATCGATGATTGCTGTTATGACTTACGACCTGGACGCCAGCCTCGCCTATTTATTCATTTATTATTATCATTATTATTATTATTATTATTAAAATAAATGATTTTTCCCCCCTTGTTGGATATCACCAAGAGATACCACACGTGGAGATGGTATTTTCAATTTTCTTATTTGCAATGCAGTAGAAGGTTAAGAGAACTTTTTCCAAATAGAAAACATAATTTCCCTTTTAGTTAATATCCCATTATGCACTTTT
This sequence comes from Mylabris variabilis, assembly GCA_037464815.1. Classification (NCBI taxonomy): domain Eukaryota; kingdom Metazoa; phylum Arthropoda; class Insecta; order Coleoptera; family Meloidae; genus Mylabris; species Mylabris variabilis. Next base: position 17,269 of record JAZBGW010000092.1, read on the forward strand.
GGTTAGAGTTATGAATAAACAGAAGACCACCTGCCACCCACTCATAGAATAACGATAGATTTATGGTGAATTTGATACTGTAGTAGAGGCCTTTAAGTCAAGCACAATATAAATTTATTATTATTATTATTATTTTAATGGTTTTATTTGATCTTTTTTTTTTGTAAAAAATTATGTGGGCGATTTAGTTAGGCGGAGATTTACAATATTAAAAAAAACAAACAGTGTTTCTGTGTTACGTACAAGGAATAAACACCAATGCCCCTCTTCAATTTTACGTTTCCTTATTTCTATACAATACATGATGTCCGGTAAGTCGCGCATTTGCTCCTAAAGGGCAGACAAGGGATGAAATTTTAGTACGAAAAGACCCGTACCATTATTTAATCCACGGTCCAGGTAATTAGTGGGTAATTAAATTAAGTAGTCAATCAGGTGCTTTTGGCTACTTGATTTAATTAATAACTAATTAGTAATTACCTGCGTGGCAGACGACAAAATGATAAAGGACTCTTCGTCTTAAAATTTCATCCCACATCTGCCGTTTAGAAGGAAATGCTCCGCTTACGGGACCGCCTATATACAATAAATAACGATAAACGATTTGTTGGAAAACGAAATTGAAGAAGGACACTTGGGACGGTTTCCTTGTCATTATTAAAAAATACAAAATTAGAAAGATTGTTATCTCGTTGATTAATTAGTAACAAATTGACATTTCCAAAAAGGTTGCTTTGATAATAATTTAACCCACAATGAATAAAAACTGAACAGGCAACAAAATAAAATAAAAAAACACCGAAACACCTAAGTGATTAGTATGGAATTTCTTATAACAAACGTATAACCAGACAAATTATAATTAAAATTTAGTCGAATTCATATCAAATTCAGACAACACTTCCAAGAAATTTAATTAACAAGAAAAGCAATGATCTCTGAGATACAAAAAAAAACCAACACGAAATTCTTTGTTATATAAACAGATTATAGAAAATTATTGATAAAATTAACGATTCTAATTTGATATTGAAGTAAAAGGACGACAACAACAACAACGGGGGTGAATAAATTTACACCCCCTCATTCATAGTATACGGTTATACTATACGTATATAAAGTCTTAAAATAACTTATAAATCATGCAAAATCCAATTTCCATGCTAGAATATGGGGATGTAATATAGAAACATTTGCAGATTAGATAAGAGAGGAAAAATACACTGTAGTTATCCTCAATTTTTTTGAAATTTTAAAATGTTTAATCAATTATCGTCTAGAATAAGGATAACTATCAAGTGTTTACGCATAACTTTCGATCTATTTTCGTGCAAATTTCTACCTACCCTAAACCAAGTGGCCACCTGTACATAATTTGGTATTTAATTATTTCATCCCCCACCATCATCCGCCAAAAGCACCACCACGAAAACAATAACAAAAAAAATTAAATAAACTTAAAATTAATAAATAAATACTCGTACCATAAAAACAACCACTACTACTAATAATAATAATTAACAAAAATTTGTTTAGTATATAAGAATAAAAAAAAAGTATTATTTACCTTTGGTAATGCGGCCAAACATTGTTGTTTCACATCCCAAACAAGTTGGTCCCTAGGAAATTGGAGGCACTTTTGAACATTCAGTTCGGGCACATGAATTCTGACTAGAAGGTAACCACCCTCATCGAGCCCACGTTCACCACCCTCCTCCTCCATTCTTAACAAATGATTTTCTTCACATCTAAAATAAAACGAACAATACAAAATGATTAATCTTATTCATGATGATGATGAATAATAAATAGGAGATAATTGGAAATTCTTAAAACTCACGTATTTTTGTGGTTTTGTTATTACACATATATAGAGAAATATTTATATAATGTTGAATATTTAAGTCACGTTCTTTCGAATTAATATCGAGCCCCTTTTAATGACCCACCACTAAATATGAAATTTTTAAGATAACGTTAATATAGTACGAAACGAAATCGACTTGACTTAACAATTAGAACCAAATTTACAACAAAATTTTTCTATTTAGTAAAGATAATTAATATTTTTAATTACACAACTATTATTTGAAATGATATCATAATTAGATAACAATTAACATTTCTATAGTTATCATAGATAACAAAAATCGTACGCTACCAGCTACCTGAATTTTTTTAAAACTCTTACAATACATTAGAATTTCTATTAAACAAAAAATTCCAATATTTTCATTTTTTTTTAAAAAAAGATTCCACTACACATTGATCAAATTAAATTAAATTTAATTATAAATGATGTAAGAGATAAAAAAAATTAAAAGTGGCGCTATTCTCACTTTTCTACAAATACTTTAATAATAAATCACAAATTATAGAATCTAATCATTTAAGTTGAAAATAAATCGAGATAATTAAAGTAAATATCGTTTCAAACATACCTTGAATACATAGTGGAATAGAAAAAAAGAATAGTTCACATTGAATCAAGATGATAACAATAATTTAGTAAATATAAATAATTGATAAGACTTGGTGATGAAATAGTAGTGTAACTTTGTTAGATACAAATACAATAATTACATTAATTAACTATAATTACACCTCTATATTTATATCTATTGATATTTAAGTAAAAGGAGAAATACACCATTTTGTTTAAGTATCTACAATTGTATTAATCAGGAGTATAAATCAGAAAAAGAAAAGATAAGACATGATTCTATTTGAAAGAATTGAAGAGAATACATGTCAGTAATTATAAAAATGGAATACTTGAATTTCACACATACTGATCTCATTCCTTTCGATTATAATGAACACATTCCGACATTTTTCTCGATAAAGATATTGACGTTATCAATAATGAAACATCATCATTATATTTCATTAAAAAGATAATAATAATAAACTATTATCGAATTGTAGTACGATTATATTTAAATTGAAGAAAGCATGGTCCTTGGAGTTGATTTTGGTTGTACGAGTACGATTATTTATTATTATTTCTCTCTTTCTTGTTATTTCGAAAATGATCTAAGGTCATTTTATATTGTTTCTATATAATTTTCTCTCCTACTGTTATAGAGAATATGAGAGAAAACAATAAGTGATTTTAATTTGCAATGACCACCTACAAAAGTTATTTACATAAATACAGGCTCTTTCGCGTAAATATGTCAATAAAATCAAATGACTTTTACAGGAGCTTAAAGGGCAACGCCTACGCTTTCTATTGGAGGTTGAAGCGCCCTTCTATAATTTATGAAAATAAGAGAAATTGTTGTCAACTTTTAGAAATTACGCAATATTCAATAAAAAATTGCCACTTTCAAGAATTTAGGTCAGAGGATTCCTTTTTCTTGGTACTATAAATGTTTAAAGCTAGACAAGACGAAGAAAATTGGAAGAAATACCCAATTTTGTCAATTCGATATGCAACCGATGTTATTCAATACTTCCTCTCTCTCATTCTCTGGCTGGTTAACTTTGCTTAGTGTTATTCTTGAGAAATTGACTATTTAAAAATTAAACTTGGTCTTTATTAATTTATTTTATTAAAGTGTCAATTGTTCAGGATACGGAAATAAAATAATAATTATAAATTATAAGATGTACAATGATAAAAAACAATGCAAACTTTTTAAAAAACCAAAAGCAACAACGGTGATTCTTTTCTTTATCGGTAGTATTATTAATAAATAAGGTACTGACCTGAGGGCCTAAGGACTTATTGAGGAATAACAGAAACATCTGTTGTGTATCAAATTAGCAGAATTGAGTATCCATAGTTCCTTTCTAAAACTTGACATCAATTTCTCTTGTTTTGATTTTATTGATAAATGAAAGAATTATTGCCACGGACCATATTTACGTGAAAGACCCTGTAGGTATACCGTGTTACAAACACTTGAAATACTATCATTATTTATCTTGTAATAATTAATTTTTTGTTGCTATTTTATTACAAATTGTCAAATTAACCTAACGAATTTATCTTCTTGATATCAAAATTATCATCAATTGTTATTTAATTATAATAATAAATAAACGAAAATGTATTCAACACTCGACGAAATTTTAAGATAAATTATTATTGTATTTGTAACAATTAATTTTTATTGTTAATAATAAAATAACAGGCAATAAATGTCAATGTTTTTTTGCGTTTGTGATAAATTAATTAAGAAATTTATAAGCTGTAAAAATTAGCATTTTAAATATTTTATCAAATAGCCGGTGTCACATCTATAGATGTGGACGATTCTTATGAAACTCCTATTAGTTGACGAGCGATTCGAAAGATTGCAAAAATTTATAGGGCGGGGTTCTTGTAGACAATTTTAGCAAAATTAGAACCTCGTAGTTTATTTAGAAGTCGGTTAAAAAACTCATTCCTGACGATAACGTGATTTTTAAAAATTACACACATAAAATGATTAAGAATGACTGGGGAATTCTCCCAAAATTTACTTTTTTTTTCGTTTTTCTCCAATGCATTATCGGAAAACTAACACAAACATATCCGGAAAATTCTTAAAGATTTGGAAATCTCTTTCAATTTTCTACCCAAATCACTTGATAAATATTGAAAATCCATAAAATTGGCTAAGTTTAAGCTAGTTATGAAGGGAAATGTACGAAAAAAAGAGGATCCAAGGGTTTTCTCTGCCGTTCCGAATTTTATTACATTTTTCCAAAATAGAAAGCTTTAGACCATGCACCTTGAAATGCTCTATCCAACGCACGTCAAGTTTTGACATTATCTTAAAAAACAAGCGAGTAATCGCTATTTGAAAAATTGACGATTTTCCCTCGCCAAATCGACAAATGTCTCCGACTTCTCCCTAAGGGGATGCTGGAGTCCAGCCTCTATTCAACGGCCAACAAAGTGACAATTCTTCATTTTTATTAAATCATTAATTTCTCGCTTATTTTCTGAGACATTTAAACGCTGTAACCAGCGTTGAATTGAGCGTTTCACGGTGCATCGGAAGAAATTTTCTATTTTGGAGAAATTTCACTAAATTCTAAAGCGCAGAGGAAAATGTCGGAGCATGTTTAAATCTTTTAAATCACGCAGTTTCTACAATTTTAAAGATAAAAAATCGTTCAGCACATTGTTTGAAAGTTTGTACAAGGGCAGAGGGCAGAAAAATCCTATTCGGAGAATAGAAAAGATTATTGGAAAAAAATTAAAAAAAAAATTAGATTTTTCGGTAATCATCTGCACTCCGCCCATGAATAAACTTTCAAATAAGCTGCTGTACGATTTTTTATCTTTAAAATTGTAGAAATTGCGTGATTTAAGTGAAAAATTTCCAAAATGGAAAACTTTTTAGGATGCACCGTGAAACGTCCAATTCAATCAACACTGACTACACCCTTTGAACATCTCAAAAAACACGCTAGAAATCGATGATTAAAAATTGGCACTTTTTCGGTAATCGATTAAAGGTCGGACTTCACAATATAAGCCAATAAAATTCGATTAGTAGTGTGAAATTATCCACTTTTGACTGACGGACGAATTAAATATTGATTTTTTATAAAACCCGTAAACGACAGGAGATTTCCTTGTTCCTTTATAATAGTTGATCGACAAATACGGAAAAAAAAATGCCTTGTTAATTATTGTCAATAAGATTACACTGTTGGTGGCAATGGTGTTTAACAAAATATCCTGCTGAGCGTTTCGAATTTATAATATTGTGTGAAAAAAAAGGCGAAAAAAAACCCGACAAGCTATCTCTTATAATGACAACATTCATTGTAAGTCTGCAACAAACAATGTCGACATTTTTACCTTTACCGTTTTCTTCCTCTTACTATAAGATACATCAATAGATAGATTGTACAATATGATAATTTATCAAAATGGACAAAACTTGATCTTCATTGTTATTACTAATATTACTATTATCAGTATCATCAACATTATTACTGTTATTTTTTGTTAAGTCAACTAGAAACTGATTATAAATCATTAACTATAATAGTTGGAACGGACAATACAAAATCAAATGAAACACAACACACACAGAGCACAAGAAATGAAGTGTACTTCGTGAAGTCTATTTTAATTAAATCGATGAATTACCGCATAAAGAACAATGTACAACACACGAACGACTCTCTTTCTGTTCCGGTTCGTTATCTTCAATAAGCTCTTATTTGGAATTTTATAAAAACAAAACGATAGCAAGAAAAACAAAACATAAAACTCTTCTAGAATTCCTCAACAAAATCTCTAGATAGATTAAGAATTAATTAATATACAATTAACAGAATTTCACACAATAATCCCAATATTGTTCTATGACTTCTATGTGATATACAAGAGAGTAAAGGCATATATTTAAATGTTTTTAATTTACACATTTGTTAATTAACTTGTGTAGGTATAACGGTTGAGTAGTATTTATATGAAGGAAATGATTGTTATTAATTCATTTTTTTAATGAAGTAGAAGAATTTTGGCGTTTTTTATGTGATACCTAATTAAGAGAGAAAGATGTTTGAATTGTCGACGACCTGGACCTATCCATCTATCTCATCTCACTAATAAGATCAAAACCGTTCATTTCCTTCAACTATCCATGATTCAGAGATACAGTCATCATCATCATTAGTGAAGTTCAAGTTTAACGTGCATCGAAATAGACTTTTTCTACTATTCAACAACAACAACAGGTGTATTTAATTATTCTGATATGATAACATAATCAATGCTATGTATATAAGAAGCATCGTTCAAGATGTTGATGAGAATAGTGGTACATATATAGCGAAAATATACAAGTTAAACCGGCAACTAGTGTACCAGAGATAACGGTATAGGAAAACAGAATCAAACCAGAAGCCGGTTTACACCTTTTTTCCCTCATATCTTTCTTCTTATTTTCTTTACTATTTCTATAAACATAGGTCATTCGTTTGATCAACATAATAATAAAAATAACGAAAACCACTTCTTCGAATTACAAATCGTTATGAATTTCTTACTAAACGAATACAGTTTTGATGCAAAATTGATAAATTATCTACCGACAATATATGTAGAATTGATTTACATATTTACCACCACCAGTAAATATCAGTAAGATGATGTAGACGCAAAAAAAACAATCATTTTTTCCTATCTGATATATTATCGTCCTTGAAACGTAAATTTATCACAAATACCAAGGTAGATGATGTTTTAATAATAGCGATTACTATCATGCGGGTCATCATTATCATAAATAATAATAATAACAATAATAACAACAACAAATATCAAAACTAAAGGTGTTTTTAATTACCATAAACCACCCTTACTGTGATTGTTATGAAAATGATGAAAAATAATGTAGATCTCCCTTGTTCATCATCATCATCATCGTGATTACGATCAGCATCATCCACATGTAACAAATACATGCACACACATATGTTATAAGAAGAAGCGGGGTCGTTGCCTGTCTGTGATCGTGAACACAACACGGATCACGACGAGATGTGGCATTGTCTTACCGTGAAATGGAAACAATAAAGACAAGAAAGGCCAAAAAAAAAATGATACACAACTGACTATGTGTAAAGATAATAAGCATGAAACTTTACATACATATATATGTATACATTATATATAAACCTATACAAAATATATGACCTCTTCACTTTTGGCATGAACAAGTTGGACAAGTTGGAAACTTACAAATACACATACACACATATTACATCTCATCTCATGGACAACTTTCGGTTTCGTAATTCCCCTTTGGTAAAAGTTAAAAGTACCGACACACCATGATAATGATGATGATGATGATGATCGTTTGTATAAAGAAGAAGATGAAAAAAAGAAGAGACAATTCTATATGGAAACAACATGAGATAAAAAAAAACACCTGTAGATTTGTTGTTTTTTTCTCCTCTCCCTTTCTATGTTCTCTTAATCCTTTTAAAACTTTAAATAACTGTGGGTGAGACGAAATTTTTCAAAAAAAATCTAGTTTCGAAGCTGTTATTACCAAATGAACAAATAACAACTTCCAAGGAAATGTAAAAGCTTTCCTTTAAATTAAACGTGTTTCATACATACAGAGATGAAAATCTGAATGTACACGATCTATGTGAAACTTATTAGATGGCGAGCGATTCGAAGAATATTTTAATGATTTCTATAGATCATTTTAACAAAATTAGAACCTCGTAGCCCATTTTGAAATTGCTCAAAAATCGCTCGTTTCTAACGATGTCGCGATTTATACACGTTAAACAACCTAGAAATGATTCGGGAATCCCAATATTGATTTTTTTTGTTTTTCTCCATTTTATTCCGGAGCGGGAGAAAATGTTTTGCAATGAGGAAAAATGAAAAAAATCAATATTGCGAGGGTCTTCAAGTCATTCTTAGTCGATTTACGTGTTTAGCTCGTTTGTCAAAATGACCGTATTCAAGACGAGCGTTTTGTGTCTAACCACCAAGGTTCTAATTTTGCTAAAATGATCTCTAAGCACCTTCCCATAACTCCTTGAAATATTTTACAAATCGCTCGCCAACTAATAGGAATCGTGTACATTTACATTTTCATCTCTGTATATGGGAGATTTTAGAGGAAACATTTCATAATTTTATTTAATTTTTTTCTGTACCAAATTATTTAAATAAGAGAAACTATAGTAATCAGATATTTATCAACCATATGGACAATTGTTCCCCATCTATAGGTGGTAGTTATATATACGAATATCATTTATTTCGCCCACGATTATCCTTCTGTTGTTTCTCTATATACAAATGACTTATGATTGTTATACGATCTGTTGGAATTTTCGTTTAACGGTTTATGTTTCTGTCTGTATGAGTCTCGTAAAATGGAAAATTTTATCGTCTAGAAACAATAAAACGTACAGTCAATCTATACGAATTTAGTCAACTCAATTATGTGTATAAAAATTAAGTTAACCAACTTTAAATCGACTGAGTGTATAATTTTTTAGAATTAGCACAAAAAGTCGAGTCGAATAATTGGAATAAACAACAAATTTGCCAATATTAAGAAGACAGAAAAACAGCAATAATTGCATTATTATTTTTCGTAATAGTTGAATAAACTGTCATATTACACACATAGATATTCATTTATTGATTGCTAAAGCAATTGGAATGTGTTAATTAGAGATAAATTGCTTTTTTCTTGTTTGTTTGCTTGCTTATTTGTTTCATTCTCTCCAGTCATTTTTTTTTGATTATTCTACAATCTAACAGGAATAAATTTACGTCATTTTGAAATGACGCAACCAATATATCAAGTCAATCAATTTTATCACCCTGTAAATCGAATTGAAGCCGGTCCTGACATCGAACAACAATAGAATTTCATATGAACCGATGATTGATTAGGGCGGAAAAAAACGGGTAATTTTCCACCAATTTAAATCGATTTCTTTCGCCGATAACAACAACAACAACGGTGAAAAAACAAGAAAAAAATGAGACGGTTATAATGAAAGTGATTTGCAAATTTTGCAATATTTTTTTGGATTTCTAACATACGAGAAAATTAAAAAAAACACCTTCGTTTACTTACAATTAAGTTGACTTGAGCCAGTGCCAGATTCTTTCAGGTAGCACCATTAGGACACGATTGACCAAACGAAGCGAAAAGGTGATAAAAACCTCCTAATTGTCGATGTTCACCTGAAAATAAAGAAGCGAGAATTTTTCGAATTACAAAATGTTTATCTATTCAATCTTAGACCCCTATTAGCACATTAAATTGAATTGTATTCATTTACATAGTTGTTGTAAAATGAAGAAAAATAAGAATTTATACTTTTTATTGATTTTTTGCGACCAAGTGACATTTGTATTTTATTAATAATTCAACAATTCATCTTAAATGACTCACAGTGAAGGTCGTTTTTTTTTCTTTTAACGATTCAACTACAGTAACTGCAATTTTTTAAACATAACGTCTCACAAAAATCGATATGACACAACATACTAGAAGAGGTGCAGTTAAAATGGGAATTACGTGAGGACAGTAAGTTTAAAATCCTGGCGCCTCCACCAATTATTACACCCCACGTTATAACTTTTAAATATTATTCAAACAACAATAACAGGAGCACCTTTCTTTCTATGAATAAATGTCGATTAATATAATACCGCCCCCTCGTTACAGGGTTAAAGAACTGGAACATATTAAAGATGACCACCTACACTCTTCACTATTTACTACTACAATTATAGGTGTGACAATAAATGGATAAAGGTGAGAGAGGGTAGACGGAGCTAAAGAAAACAATCAACAAAAGTGAAATTATTCTTATTCTTTTTATTGTGTGTATGAATCAAACAACGACTTTAATTACACGAAAACCCACCTGTATACATTTAAATTTATAAGTAAATGATAATTTAATAAAAAAAAGGAGAAATAAATATCTACCCCTCTCGATCGTTGTAACTTTAACCATTAATTTATGACAATATAAAGTCTTAATTATTACTTAGAACGAGACATATAAACACCTGTATCATTATCCTTTGACATATCGCAACAACAACAACATATGCCAGAGACCATAAACCATCAACTAAACCAGTGTTGTTGTGTTGTTCTTGTTGTAATTGTAGTAACACTGATAGAAGAACGATGATATTCAATTGTTGGATGAAACAATAAAATACATATTGAAAATAAATAAAACTAGATAATAATCTAGATTATACTTGGACTGATTTTAATTTGATCAACTTGACTTAAAGACAAAAAAAAGATCGAACTTAGAAATAGAAGAAGCGCTATTGCGACAAACAAGATTCGCGGACCCTGAAAAATGGAGCAACGACCTTTTTAATATTCTCCCTCTATCATCACGGCGATCTTTTATCGGTTTTTCTTCGAGTCTCTTTCTCCTCTATTCTCCTCATCCTCATATAGATTCTCACCAAATATAATTATTCGAATCAAGGGTATAGAAAAAAATCAGCATCTTGCTTTGATGTTAATTTTTAACTATGTCGATGGTACTTGATCAATTTCCTAGTTATTTAATATGGAGGTATGGTATATAAAGAAGAATAGAGAAGAGGAGTGCAATGGCCAAGTATTGTGTCGTATGAGGTCAGGGTGGGATGTAAGGGAGATGAAGGAGGATAGACGAAAAAAGCATAGAATGGGAGGTAGTGGTTGCTTGGCGACGAGTCAGACGCCGTCTGATCAATAGCAGGAGAGTTAAAAGCGTTTCCACAACATAACACACACACACACACACACACACACACACACACACACATAAACACACATACAAAAAGCATACATAGTTACACAATCACATCTACACATGCCTTATTTAATGATAAGTACTTATAAGGGTTGGAATTGAATTATTTACATGCCAAGATCAAGAACAGATATATATCCGAGTATAATATGATAGATGGATAGATTTATTATGTGCATATCTATAGATGATATCTCAGAGAAGTTCAATGATGATGATGATGATGAACAATGTATTAAAATTCAGATTATTGCCGCATAGCAACGAAGACACAAATCAATCAAATAACTAAATACACAACCATTTCTTTTCTCTATCACTCAAATTCCAAAATGGAAAAGGTTCTATTTGCGACAATGTCTACATAAAAGGCAACACCTCTAATCCGGATTATCGTTATTGATGTAACCGTCTTTGGATTGATTCTTTTTTTTTAAAGGCAAACTAACAAGCAAGCAATAGGCAACTTTTTCTTCTTCTTCTTCTTCTATTCCAGAGACGACGATCACGTTGTGGAAACAGATAAGTTTATTTTAGCTAGCCATCAGTTAAAATGAAGCTTTCATCTATGTAAATATTTGCATTGAAATCACCATCAGTGAGAATATATGATGTTTGTATATATATTAACAATTCAATATTAAAATAACTGAGTAATATTTGAAAATCTCTAACTTTAATACTATATTTAAGTAATATACACAAACAAATCATTTCTGTAGACGATTCGATGAAATAATTAGCATATGTTTCATAAAACTCACACTTAGGACAAATTTAAAGACATTTTTGATTTTTATTAATGCTTCTAATTTAAAGAGATCTTGTTGGAGAATTCAATGTTTATGTTTAGTCTACTGCCATTTATGTAGCTGTGCAGTTCTATTTACAATACAATTATCTAGTAAATTGGATTCTCGTCAGGTAATAATAATTTTGAAATAATTGTACACTCAAATCAGACTTTCGCTGTTAGTTATTAGGAAAAAACCCGCTCGATACTCTTGTTTAAAAGTAGAAAATTCCGACAGACTTGGATGAGACCCACTCGTCTGCACGAGGCTGTGTTCCGCGACGAGATCTCGTACGTAATATCCGGACTCGCTTCGCTCGTACTCGGTCTCGTTCAAAAACACAACCTCGTGCAAACTCGTGTTCTCCATCCAAACCTGTCGGAATCCCTACTTTTACACACTTGTATCGAAAACAGTTGCGATTTGGTTTGAAGGTGATGAAATGCGGACAATAAGAATAAATGAATTATATTCTTATATTTCCATTGTCTATTGCCGAAAAATTAATTGAAAATAATCGTATTTTCAGGCAACCCCATCACACACAATAATCCTTTAATAATTTCCTGTTTTCAATAAGAATAATTCCGTTTAATTTAAAATTGTCTTTCATTTATAAATAAATAATATACATATAAGTAATTGGATCTATATCGAGTATGTACATGTTTGTTGCTTGTGCTGTTTATTTATGCAATTCCCATCGAATTGATTTTCTAAACTTACAAGTAATGTGAGTGTGTTTGTGTGAGAAACTACACATTACCGTCGTCTTCACTGCATAAATGTTTCTGATAAATCTTATTTTACACGATTCAAAACAAAAAGACTAGTTGTACGTGTTACAACGATTAAAAAAAAATCAATACAGAGTGTCTGTTTTAAATGTGGTCGATTTTTAAACTCTTAATTACTTGACAAGCAACTCGAATATTCCAAGTATTTGAAGACTACACATTGGAGAACATGTCAGTACAATTAGAACCACATAGCTTATTTGGAAGTCGGTCAAAAAAACGTAAAATGACTCGACGATCTTCTCAACATTGATTCAGGTGAGAATGTTTCGCATTTTTTCTACAATGCTGTAGAGAAAAACGAAAACGATCAATGTTGGTAGAGTTTCAGGCATTATTAGTCGCTTTACGTGTACAGTAATTGTCTAAAATGAACGTTCTTTGATCAATTTCCATGCTAAATTAATTGTTCTAGAAGAGTTAGTGTACAAATCTTTAAATACTAGAATAGTTCACCAATTAATAAAAGTTTCATAAAAATCGACCATATTCAAAACAGACACCCGGTACGTACATAAAATAAATCACGATTAAATTTCCATTTAATTTGAAGATGTTTGAAATAGTAATAATAAATAAACAAATATCCATTTGTCCTTATCGTACTTATTAAATAATTTTTAAGCACACAGTGGACGCACAATTTCCAAATAAGTTAGAAAAAGACATCGATATATTACAGACTTTTCCATTAACGTTTCAGTGAAATTCTCTAGAAATCAACTAAATTTATTTGAAAATAAATTAAAATTATGTACTGTTTGACTAATTTTACGATTTTAATCGTAAAAGCACTGATATATCTACACGCTCATTTAAAGAATCTAAAATATGTTAATAATCTTTAGAAATTTGTATTCACTATCACCTTCTATAGATAAATCCATAGATTTTATTTGAAAAATTCTCTCGATAAAAATTTAATAACTGACTAATAAATGAATATTTATTATTTGTGTTAAAAGATAAACGCCTCTACACATATTCTTGCCACTATTATTATTACTTATAATGGTAGGACGTTTAAATATTAATTAAATAATATTAATAATATAGTTAATATCGTGTCATTTAAACCAATAATTATTGATTAATTATCGATAAATAACAGTGTAATTTTTAAACTGAAATTCCATCTACAACATTATTATTTGTTTATTATAATTTATTATCATTAATACTGTTAATATTATCTTCTATCATCGTTTTATATAAATTTTCCCCTTTATCCTTTATATATTCACGTATCTTTCGCTTCCACTTCAATGATAATCAACCTATATAGATTCAACAAAGATAGATGGTTTCTTAGTATATTTTTATTCCATTCTAATATCAACCCCCTTATAATATAATCGCTTTTAAGTCCATTAACCAAAATAAATACCATTAGAGAACGAATATTTTAATCAACTGGCATATGTAGAAGTCTTGTTGTTAAATTACAACCCCCACATTTTAAGATAACACCCCCGATATTACCCTTATTGTTTACAACAATGAACCGTGTAAACTTTCTATAGGCATGGGAATCGTTTTAATCTTTTACCGAACAGTGTTGTTTTTTTTATGATTAATTCAAAAACAATAGGAGAAAGTACCATTGTTTAACACGAGTCTTGGTGACAAGGAAATCAGTTTTTTTTTTGTAACGGAAGAAGAATTGTACCGCAATATTGAACAATTTGAATAGATAAAAAAGGCATGAAAAATTCTTAAAGAGAGTAATTTCGAAAAAATGGTTGCGAATCAATTGCTTTAATTATGATGTTTATTGATCTTTCGAAAAGTACAAATAATAAATGACGTAAATATTATCGCAACTAACAAGACAATACACAATAAAAGAAGAATGGAATTGTATTAAAAAAAAAGGCGATCGATTCTCATCTGAGCTTTCCAATAGTGCTACTAATCCACCCCATAAATTTTAACTTGTGTCAATTGTGCACCTTTTGAAATTTCCTACGAATTTATTGATACAACAAACAATAAGCAATACATACCCGTATATGAGAGGGTGTTTTATTGGAAACAATCAATATTGATAACAAGAAAAAGAGAACCGGCCGGTTTTTTATCAACAACAGTGAGCTTTAAACGCTTATATTTGAGTATCTATTTATAATTTATAATTTTTAAATTTTAAACAAACATACCGTTAATTTGTTACAAAATATCCAAAATTGTTTATATCTCTCTATATCAATCAGTTACTGTATAATAACGGAGAATTCACATTTAAAAACACTACTATTACTACCACCTGGTTCTTTAAAATTTCGTTTATTAATTAATTTTGAAAATTCCCCAATAATTACAGTTATTTTAAAGAAAAATAAATAAAAAATAAAAACAAAATCATACCACACATTCTTATAACAGCACTTTGTAATAACTGGCCGATTACGTCGACCTGCTACTTGTAGTAGAATCGGGGGTGGTTTTTACACAATGTTGCCATATTTCAAAAATAATCAAACATTTATATTGTATAGAGAATTAAATAACTTTAATATTAAAGAGTCATTGATAACATTGTATTGTTTACAATTGAAATTAATGAAATCTATTATAAAACGAATTGTAATAAATTCAATTGATTGTATGTGTTTAATATTATTGACAACACAGGGTGATATTAAGGGTGATAGAGTTTGCGCAATATTCACCCTCTTTTCGTTGTTGTGTTTAGGAATTGGTTAAATTGCAAAAATTCGAAAAAAAAGGCAGAAATAATTGATTACCATTTCGAACTGTTTAATTAATAGATATTTGTGACATAATAAGTGAAAATTGATTGGAATTAATTAAAATTATTGGAACGTATATACCTTCCGGCTACTAATCTATTTAATTTGGTTTTGAATAAATTAAATAAATCATCTAACTAAATGCATACTGTACATATATATATACATTTGAAAATTAATTAATTATTAAGTATTTAATTTACAATTTTAACACCCTAAATATAAAAAATTCCGCTAGAACAGGGCCAATAGAGATAGAATGAGAATGAATGATAGAGATAGAGGAAGGGCAATGAGCTGTTCCCTAGAGAGAATTGCAAGTTTGTAAACATACTTATCAACATTCACGTCACCAATTTGATTAAAATATCAACAGGAACCCACTGTCTCTTTGTGTAGATCTTATTCCGACAAAAGTATAAAGTACACCGTGTAACTTGACCACCACCTACTTTAATCAACTATTTTAAGGGAAAGCTGGAGTCCGGCCTCTACTCGATATCCGAAAAAGTGACATTTTTTTATTTTTTATTTCTTAATCATCGAGATTTTTCGCTTGTGTTTGTGCGTTGAATTGGGAGTTTCACTAAAATGAAAAGTGCAAAGAAAAATGTCGGAATTTCTGCCATTTTGAAGATAAAAAATCATACAGCACAACTTGTTTGAAAGTTTATTTATGGGGGTAGATGGTTTCCGAACAATTCAATTTTTTAGAAAAATTTCTTTAATTTTTTTTGATATTCCGAAATTGGATTTTTTTGGAAACCATCTGCCCCCGCCCTTAAATAAGCTTTCAAGCAAGATGCTGTACGATTATTTATCTTTAAAATTGTAGAAACTGCGTGATTTAAAAAATTTTAACATAGTCCGACGTTTTCCTCTGCACCTTAGAATTTGGTGAAAATTTTCCAAAATGGAAAACTCCTCCGGATACACCCTAAAACGTCTAATTTAACGCTTTTAATAGCGTCTGAATATCTCAAAAAACAAGCGAGAAATCAATGATACAGGCAGGATTCCAGCATCCCCTTAAATAATAAACTAT
>JAZBGW010000093.1:5061-23108 GCA_037464815.1 Mylabris variabilis
TCGTATAACGTGTATTTTTACAATATTTTCAGAAATAACGGAACTAATGAAAAATTGTCGGTATAAACCACGTGACTTCATGCAGATGTAGATCAATATATTCAATATGGCGGATACTGATTGTAATGCAAGTAGCTAGGGTTGCCAACTTTGATTTCGCAAATTTCAGGACCATGCTATTGAAGATTCAGGATATTAATAAAAAACTCAGAAAAACTGTTTTTTTGTTGATAATTTCAATGTAAATTAAATTTACCCTCTTTTATTAAAATATATATCTTTGTATTGTATATATTAGGAGATTGGTTAAGGGCTCGCAGTAGTCAACTCCCGATTCAGTGTCCGAAAAAGTGACAATCTTTAATCATCGACATCTCGCTTAATTTCTGAAATATTGAGATTCCGTAACCAGCGTTGAATCGGGCATTTCACGGTGTATCCGATGGAGGTTTCTTTTTTGGAAAGCTATGGCTAAATTCTGAATTGCAGAGGAAAATCTTAGAACATATCAATAATTTAACTCCTTCATAGTTTGTGCAATTTTAAAGGTAAAAATTCGTACGATACCTTATTTGAAAGGTGATCCATGGGGAAATGTTCTGACGGTTGTGAAAAATCCAATTTTAGAAAATTCGAAAAATTAATAAAGAAATAATGAAAACTTTTAACTTGTCATCCTGGAATAAGGATACAGGGCAAATGAGCTCGAATTCAGGATTTTCTGCGAAATTCAGGACAGTTGGCAACCCTACTAGCAGCAGTGATCTCAACGTATGTCACGTATGCTTACAACAGCTTAAAACTTTCACGTAAAGTGAAAATGTCTCGTTATAATCGGTACCGTACAGTTTAAAACGGGCGAAAACTCTCTAATCACTTTACAAAGATTTAAAGTTTTCGTTACATTACTGAAAAACCGTGACATCTATTGGGAAGATTCTAGAAAATTTGGATGGCGATTTCAAAGTACCATCTGCCATAAAACGTATATTTTAGATGATTTTATGTAGATTGAATTTGAAAATAACATGTTCCAATTTATAAATTTTCCACAATTTTCAATGCATATTGAATTATTTTTTCCCTACAAAGTACGTCAATATATTGAAAAATAGACGAAAAATCGATTCACGAAAAATGGTAAATTTTCAGAAAATAAATCGAAAATGACTGACCCGATACTGCAAATAAACAAAAATAATACGACTCGTATTCTTGTAGTCTTAACTATATTCTTTTGTTGTTATTATTATTATTATTAATTCTGATGTTTAAAAATTATAAAAATCGTAGATTCGCCCGGCGCATCCACCAAAAATACAACGTGTATAATTGGTTGCCTATATTTTTACACATTTTTTAAATTGTTTATAATTGTTTCATTTGTAAAAATAAATTATAAACAAATGTAAAAAACGAGTTTTAAATGCATAAACAACAGAATAAATAATAAGCCGCCAAGGTTAATTTAAAATTCAAAATGATAAGATAACTAATAATTAAATAAGATAATTGTCTAGATTTTATTACAAAAAAAAACACGAACTTTTAATGATTTATGTTCGTTTTTTGTATCTGTTTTAGACCCAAAGTTTAGCTGCAATGCCCCGTTCCAGATCGCTAATGGCCCGTCCTCCAGGCAAAGCTAAATCCACCGATTTAAATTTTTAATTAATTCTATACAATCTGTAATATTTTAAGACGATAACGTAATTATAAAATACTAATAGTTGTCTCCGTATAGTTTATAAATAAAAAAAAACTCTTGATAAAAATTTTGTTTGTTGTTTGTTTTTTTGCTGATGTTATGAAACAATGACGACGAACTGGCCATTCTACCGCCTACACCTGAATCCACTCGAATCACTACCACAGGTATAATAAACTTTATAAATGCTGTTTATATTCCTTATATCCATACTCTCATATAAAAGAAAAAGACGCTTGCGTGTGTATTGCATTTATATTTTATAAAACGTATTTTACCTACGCGCTGACATTTGAACAGCGTCCAGTTTTGGTTGAGTTTCAAACTGGGAATAGAGTAGTGTGGTACTGTAGGAACTACAAGCTATACACATTTTTACACAAATGTGTTAAAATCAATGGCACTAAAATAAAAATTTCAGTCGTATCATAGACGTGTGATGTGGAAAAATAAACAGTAATAAGAATTCATTCGTTTATCGTTGTCAACATTCACACCTTGAGGATTTTTTTGTTTGTTTGGATAGTTGCGGTAAGTCCAGATTACTCTCAAAATTATTAGCGTATTTTGTCTAAATTTAAACTGAAATCATAATAAAATTGTTGTTGTTAAACAGAGGAAGATTTGGCTTATTGTGTGTGTTGCAAGCGACACGAAATTGCGATATATTTGTTCCGTTTTGATCTTGTATTTAATAAATTCGCCTACAGCCAATTTATTTATTAGTTTTACCTTGAATCTAATTTATTACATAATTTTCCACATGTGTCGTTTGTTATTGTTGTATTTACTACAATTTGTATTTTTGAATAGATTATTTTACATAAAACTCTTAAAATTCTCCTCGAGCAGAATGAACGATAGAAATAGCACGATTTCTGTATAAAATCCACCATATAATAATAACAACAGTGTGTCTAAAAATATCAAAGTAATTTAAATAAGTTTTTCTAGTGATTCTGTTCAATTTTCACGCATCTGTGTCTTAAAACGTTTTATTCGTCGCCGTCGTCTAATTGACCATTGCCAAAAGAACCAAAATTAGATTGATGATGATGTTGATTATTGTAGGTTGCTAAGTCAATTAACAATCACACACACTTATCACATTTAATTAAGATTAATTAGAAATTAATTGGAAGCGTGCTATAAATCTATTTTGTAATAACACGTGATGATTTGATCATTTCTTTATTTTTTGTGTATTCGTTGTATATGCGGATTATTGTTATCTAATCAATAACAAAAAATAAAACGATAAAACTTGGGTACTTTTTGTTTGTTTTGGTTTTGCGAAAAAATTCGCGTACCGTTTTTAATTAACTAAAACTGGACAGGTGCGTTTTAGTAGGCGGCCTTCGTCGCCAGTCCTCTCCTTCTATGTTGTTGCTGTTGTCGTCAACACACAGTATTGTTAATTTATAACAACTTTAACCATATTTAGCCATGTTGTCCGTTAGGAAGACTGTTTTTTTTTTATTTGTTAATGAACAATATTTACCATATGTAGGAAATTTGTTGTTTAATTTGCCAACTGTCTAGGAATTCTTCAACAGGATATTACACCAATAACTATGTGTAGGTGAAAGAAACGTTTGCCTCACTAAAAAATCGCAGAAATTCGCAATGTGACGTTCTGTTCTATTTTTGGCAAATGATTTAATCCGCTGTTATGCAAGTATTCTTTTGGATATCTCTTTCTGTTTACTGTTAAAGAAGACGTTTATTCAAACAGTTTGTAATTTTTCGATTTTACTTGTTGGAAAGTGTCAAAAATCAATCAAAATAACCGAATATTCAACAGTTGTTTTAATGATAATCGAAGACTAACTAAAAAAAAAAAAATAGAGCTCCTCTTAAACAACAAGTAGCGTCATCATTAATGATCTTTCGTTGAAATATCGAGAAAATCGTTTTCCTCACACTTTTGATTGTGGGTTTCTTAAAAGGAAGAAAAATTATGCAATTCGTGTTGGTGTGGAATGTCGACAAACTGGGTAAACATAAAATCTAACCACCATTAGAAAGATTCCGTCTTAATACCTTTCATATGTAGGTAGATGTAGATTTATATGTTTTTGTTGTTGTTTTTCTAATTCATAAGAGAGAAAAATAAATTAACAAATATTACATCACGATTCATTCAATAATTCAAACAACAACCAACACGTTTAGAATCCAGAATTGGATCAGATCTAACTTTTCTTCTCAGAGTTATTAAAAATAGAGTCCTGTAAGCAAAACAAAAAATACCTTGCACTACTTTTTTTTTCAAAAAAAAATAATAATAAACATGCAGTTATTTCATGAAATAATACAGTTTTATTTTATGATTTTTTAAAACTACAATTGGCAAAATACGAGAAAAGAATTTATTTAAAGAATTGGAACGATAATCGGTGCCAAATCCACGACGATTTGTCAACGCCACTTTTACTCTATCATAAAAAACCCGGTGATATTTGAGTTGTTTGGTCTTGATGTAAATAAACTAAAATTGATTTTAAATCGATTCTTGGGAGTTGTTTCTGGGCTAAGGTCAAATATCACGACCATCATCATCGTCATCGTCATCTAACCCATTTATAGAAGTCGGTAAAAATTCTGAGAACCTTGACCAAAACCACAACTCCTTGAATTTGAATTGTAAAATAAAAGAAGCAAATGTAATTGTAGATTTGTATATGTGTTAGTGTATACATATAATAGAAAGCTGACTCATTTACCAGTGTCCGTCAGGATTTGGGTCATTGGAAAGAAAACGTGCTAAAATTGTCATTCAATTATCTAATTTTTGTTTTTTGGTATACCTACAGATTCAAATCAAATTCTACAACAATGTCGACTGTTGAACGTAAAGAATATCAAGAGACGAAAATCATGCGAACTGTATCGCCTGTACGGAATTTTCGCAGTTCAACACAAAATTTGGCTGAATTCGACCATAATCTAGATAATATGTTGGAGGATCTACAGAATTCGGTATCAAGACCTGGTAGTTCTTTAGGACAACAAATAACAAGTACAAGAACTAATAATAGTAATTCATTGAATCGTTACAATCATGTAAAAGCATCGAATCCAGTTACTGAATATTCATCGGATGATGCATACGATTATAAAGTAAAATAAATTTAAATTTTATATAATTTCTATTTTATCATTGTTGTAATAGAAGTAAATTTTCTACAGTCACCGGATGGTACAAAACGAATTACTGGCTACAAGAAAGAATCGTATAGTTATAAAACTGAAGGCACTACTGGTACTGGCAGTGCTACACAAACACGTACGCAAAACAGTATCAATCAATTGGATTCGTTATTAGATGATTTACAACAAGTGAAAAATTCATCATTTACTGAAAGTAACAAGAGAGAAAAAAAAAACGTTCTATAATAATATTTATCAAAAACTTTGAATCATAAGATAATAATAAATTCGTTTGTTTTCCAGATTCTTATAATAGTACTGGCTTGGATCCAGATTTACAGTAAGTAGATCTCTTTATTGTATATTCTACGTATTAGATTACAAGATCTGTTTAAAAAAAAAAAAAACGGGAGAAACCCAAGACAGGAAAGCACCTGTATTGCTAATAATTTTAAAAATCTGATTTTGACCGCTTAGGCAAAAAGTATTCGTAAAAGTGCCTAAACTCATGCTAGCGTTCTATTTTTAGCGTTCTGAATTTTATGTCGGTTCCGTAATTCATTCAAGTTTATTTGCAGTATATTCGATTTTTGAAAATCTATTAAATTTAGGTCAAAATCTGACGTCAAAATGTTCAATTTTATCATAAACAAAATTGCTAACAATTAACATTGAATCTCTGATTTACATACAAAAATAGCCTCTAGAATATTGTAAATAACAGGACGTACATAAATTGTGCTTTGCCTATGCCAAAATAATAAATTTATCCGTTGTCCGGTTTCGGGTTTTGCAAATTTTTGCATGTCCAAAAATTAATTGTATTTCTACCACAATTGCTAAATTTAAAACACATAAAAAGTCACAACAAATTTTAGACTTAATTCATTTTTATGACTCAAGTCTTTCTTTAAAAGGTGATTTAAGACTTGTGAATTAAATCATTCCTTAAAGTGACTTATTACTTTCGATACTTTTGTTTAAATAAGTCAAGCCTTAAGTCAATGCGAAACACTTGAATCGTTTATAGATGACTTAAATCTCCTGGGAAATATTTAAATCGAAAAAAACATTTGATTCTTTCGAGTAGAATAGATTCTTGTCATTAAAAAAAATAATAAACGTGTTCATATTTTTATAATAAACCATTTATGTGACTTAAATGATCTGAAACATACCTGTACTCATTAATATTAATTTGAATCATCCCTGACGAGTTACAGTAATAAGATGATTTTTTATTCAATTTTTAAAAGATGTGAAAAACGAACAATATTCGACTCAAAGACAATCATCAAGATTGGCTTTAAATTTTCATGAATAACGTTTTGGAGAAGGACTTAAGTCTAATACCGAAAATACGAATGATTTAAGATTTAGTTTCTGTCTCAGTAGACCTGCCTCTTGGGGCCCGAGCACCCTTGTGCCGAATATATTTTAGCACCCTTGATCTCTATGGATCCTTCTATAAATCCTTGAAGTATTTTTCGATTTGCTCGCCAAATAATGGGAGTTGCCTTAGAACTTTTCGTTTGAGGTGAATCACCCTGTATATTACAGTAATTACAGTCCATAGAGGCAGAAAACTTATAATTATAGGAAATTACCAAACTTTTCTAGCCTTTGACAAAACTTTTGAATTTTGAATCAACACTTTTATATGAAGACCATCACACTCAATTAAAACCATAGCCAAATTCTTAGGGCATTTTTGACTTTAAGTAGTTCTTCATCAGTTGTAATTTGAAAAAACTTCTCTCGTCGAATTCAACTGGCACTGGCAATGTTAAACAAATTCTTAAAACAAGACAAGTATTTGGAAAATTAGTTCTTACAAATGAAACCTTCGCAGCATCATTCACAACTAGATTTAAAGAATGCGATGTATAGGGAACAAAAAAGGCTCTAGTTTATTTTCTTCTAAAATTATAAGAATATGTATATCCGAGTGTATATCTATTTAAATAATTAACAGGCAATTTGGCTTGTGATTTAAGTCTCTTTGAAAAAGACTTGTTACAGCTCTGTGTACCAAGTCTTAAAAGCATAATAAAGATAAACTTTTATTACAGAGGCAATGCAGTTTCCTCGTCTAAGCGAACCGTCCAACGTGAACTTCACTACGGTGATACGCCACGATCATCATCACGAACTCGAACTTTAGAACGTAACGAACGGGAAAGCTCTCTAACTAGAGATGTCCAGTACACACAAGAAGGTTAATTTATTTTTATAAAAAACAAAACAAAAAATACAACTAATTTTAATGATTACAATTTTCTTCTAGGTACTTACGGGGATCTTCGTCCAATTCGTAGCATTTCCCCATCACCATCATCAAAAACATCAACATTATCGAAACAAACAAAAGTAACAAATATCCATCAATATCCAGTGGCAGTGGTTGAAACAACATCACCGGAAATAAGTCCAGAAGTATTGGCACATTTAGATCCAAGTTTACATCCACCAGGCAATACAAAAGTAACAACAACAATTAAAACGTATACATATGAAATCCCCGGATCTGGTACATATCCAACAAATTTAGATACAACAATCGATTCGGAGAAATACGTATATTCACCGAATCAATCACAGACAACACCAAGTAAAAGTTTTATTTATAATAAATATGAGAATAAAGAGAATACACTGGTTAATTATCCAGCGGCGGTACCACCACCGCCGCCACAACAACAACAAGAAACTAGATTTGAGAATCGTATCTATCGTGAAACATCTGATAAGACAACAACAACAGCCACAAATTATCCACCGTATCAAAAACCACCACCACCTGTACCAACTGGACATGCTGTTGTGAAAGAGACGGTAACAACACGCAATTATCAACCAGGATATTCACCAGAGATTCCGGTTAATAATCAAACGTGCGTCTATAATGAAACTGTAACAACAAGAAATATTAACAATGGTGATAATTATCATAGACCACCTCCTGTACAACAACAACAACAACCACTACCTCCACAACAGAATACTTATATTATTGAAGAAAAACATAATACTGTAACTAACCGAAATATTAACCAACCATATCCTGATAATTCTAATCGCTTACCGCACCATCCACCTAATGATAATAAAACAATAATTTATCGTAATGAATCTCATACTACCAATAATTATGGGTGGCCTGATGGTGATGGTAATGGTAATAATCGGCCATCAAATGATGTTGAAATCTTTGATCCTAGAAATGTGCCACCGACTGGCCGAAGACCAAATGAACCAAATGTTAATATACAATATAAATATAAATCGGAAACAAGAACAACAAATAATTATAAAACGGGTTATCCACCTAGTGATGAAACCGAAAATCTATTACCGAAACCGTTCCCGACTGAATCGCAATCGAATGGTGATGGACCACCGAAACGACTTGACGAATTGATGGCAAATATCGGCAACGAGGTAACCTATTTATAAACAATATAATTCTATTGATTTATAATAGAAGCTTTTGAATTTTTTTTAGCCACCGAATAGTCCATATAATGCCAGTTTTACTGCTCACGAGAAAGACATTGAACAGAAGAAGAAAATCGAAGCATTGAAACAACAACAAGCTGACGTTCTTGATAATGATATCCAACGGAAAGAGCCGATACAACGTACGAAAAATGTATCAGGACCACCGGTTTATTATCCACCAAATCATGAATTGTTTGCTAAAAAAGAAGAAGCCGGTGGTGGAGCTTGGAGGGCTCAAGTAAACAATTTTTTGATTGTTTAATTTGTTATTAAATTTGGATCTGTTTTCAGGGTGCATATGCTCGAGAATCTGGTAAATATCAATACGAAGCAGAGAGTAAAAGTAAATCGAAATCGAGCTCTGGGGCAGCTATTGTGCCGGTTTGTTTGCCACTATGTTGCGGTCTACCTTGTACTATCATTTAAAATAAATGAAACAACACGAAAAATTGGTGCCATTAATCACGAAATATTCAAATTGTATCGTCTAATATTAATATTAACTTTGTATATATTTCATTTTTCAAAAAAAAAATGATAACTTTATTATTACTAAAATAGAAAAACTAACTTGCCAATTTTCTATAAAAACAGAAAATGTATGTCTATAATTGTTTACCTTTATTGTATATTTTTATTTTTATCTTGAACTAGTCCTAACAATACACAATCAGCTTCCAATAAAGTTAAATCTTTTTCATAACCAAGAAATTTCGACGATAGTTCTAATTCTCTAATCCTAAGTCGCACCCTAGCACCACGTACATACTCCTGTTCGTTCTTCTTCGGCCTGGGACACACACAATGGAACTTCCATCCGAAATCGATATACAAATCATCATCAACTACATGGAAAATCTTTCCAATTACAACTTTACCTTCCGGATCACCTAACTAGAATAGAATTAAATAAATCGTAAACGAATCTTATTTCTACATTACATCGATAAATTTAGAGTGTCGTAGTAAGGCAGCAAATGTTTGGGGTAGTGCTGAGGAATTTTCTTCGTCTTTTTGAAGTGATTCGAATTTCGTGAACGCTTTAGCATAACCTCCTTGTTTCGTCGCTGGTTCATCTTTTATAATTTCCGATGATAATAAACGTTGACTACACAGAAAACTGATGGGTTTCAATTTCAACACTGAACGAATTCGTAAATTGTTAATTAAAGCCATTATTTCGGAAATTTTAAACGAGAATTAAAACTCCAATTTCCTCTAACCTAACATTTTCGACAAGTCAATCAAAAAACAGTATTGCCAAAATTACTTCTCTAAACTAATAAATAATAAAGACAATAATTACATTTTTTATATTTTAACATTTTCTTACCCCCAAAAGTAGTCGCTTACAACAAATGTTGAATTGATAATAGATTAATAATGCAATACACTCTACAAATACAATTTTTGTCTCCAAATTCATTTGCAAATGAAGAAATTGCAAGCAGTTTGGCAACATTTAACTTTTTAACCAAGCACACCAACATAAAATAATGTAGCACTTGCTAAAAATGCTTATTTTAAAATAAAATTCTCTTGTATTTTAAAAATTTTTCAAATGAAATTTTATGTAAATCTCCAATGCTCTAATTACGTTAAAAATTTGGTTGAAATAAATAGAAAATATGGTTGATTTTGGTTGTAAGGTTGGCAGCAGTGTAATCACTAATCTGTCAAATTTGGTTATCAATCTCTTCAGCTGATTATTTTTAGACGATCTGGCTGAGTTTAATTTGCCCAAAGAGTTTTCCGTTGTGAATAACTCAAAAGAACAAAAAATGGCATCATCTAGGGATAAACAAGTGTCTCTCTGTTGTAAATTGGGCTTGAAACCGATAACTGCTGAAAATATCAAATATTACTATCTACCGGTACAGGGTGTTATTGCTTATACATCTCTATCAATAAATGTAATGAATCCATCGTTAGTACTTAGGTAAAATCGATTTTATCAACCATTTCTTATTATTTTGATTACTATATTTTATTTAGAATGTTTCCACGTCGAGACGTTACAAATATTTTGTTGGTGAATTCATTACTTGGTACCGGTTTGTACCTGTACAGTCGGCCGCATCTTAGCTCTTTATCGAAGAAAGAACGAATCACTTATAGGTAAATTCAGATATTTTTAATTTATCAGCAATAATTGACCTGTATAATTTGTATTGTAGCGCTTTTGGTGCTGGAATATTTTCATTGGGATCGGTGCTAGTTTGGGCGATTATACGCAGTGTTGTACCAGAGAATGTACCATTATGCACACTTTGTGGCATTGGATCTGGTTTAACTTTATTGAAAATTGGACAAACATACGTTAATCATGTCGATTCGTTAGTCAATAAATAAACTCAACGTACTTGCTTTCATTGAATGAATGTTAATGTTAGTTATTTGTAGACTTGTCTTTTTTTTGTCAGGTTTTTCACAAAATGCAAACAATTTGAGGTTTACGTATGTATAGAAAAATAAACAATTATCGTTTAGTTTTATTCAATGCCTATTTTTTCTTATAAATTAATGATGTAACTATATTACCAGTTCTTCCACCAAATTTGAATTGTGGCGTTGGTATTACATCGTAACAGGTAAAATAATTTTCAAAATGTTTATCCAATTCTTCTCTGGTCCAATTACATGATGTTATAATAAAAATGCCACTTTTGCTAAGTGATTTTTCAATGTTCTTTAAATATTTATTACGATTTTCACGTGGGTTATTTGCTAAACTGATTGCATCATATGTACCTTTATCATGTATTACATCATAATCACCTTGTAAATCATCCAGTACATCACATACATAATAATCTATTTTAAAATCTTTTTGTTCTGCTATAGATTTCGCTAATTTTATTGCATCTTTACAATAATCTACACCATATAAATTTGTATAACCTTCAATAACTAGTTCTATAAGGAACATACCATTACCACAACCTAAATCGAGAATTTTTGCATCTTTACTAACAATATTTGGATGTTTTTTCAACCATTTTATAGTACATTCAACGATATCTTCACCAAACCATATTTCACCTGGATCCCCATAATTTTCGAAATTCTCAACTTCTAGTTGATAACGATTATCCCAGTATTCTTTGGTGCCTAATTCGGATTCTTGCAATTCACCACAACCGTCTTCCATTCTTCAAACTGAAAGAATAACGAAATTGAAAATTGTGCAAAAAATACGCGATGAGCTACAATTAGTTAATGAGGGAATTGAAGTTATACTTACAAGCTAAAATTTAATAAGTTAAAAAACAACTTACAAGCAAAAAAAGAATATTTTTCGGCAAATTCATATCTTGAATTACTTCGTTGCTGATAATTTACATAAATAGTTTTAAATTAAATAATCGTTTAATGGAGCTGCAATTAGTCCATTGCGAAAAAGTAAGGTTAGATTAATGACAACTTAACCTTAAAAAGAAATCGATTTTGCAAGAAGTAAATTAGAATTTTTCAAAAATATGGACGATTTTAAGATAGAAGAATTAGATTTGTACGAATTACTTGAAATCGAGCCAAATAGTACTGATGCAGATGTAAGTTTTCATTTTTGTAATCGCTCTTATTATTTAAATAAATTTTGAATTTGTAACGTTTTAGATTAAAAAAGCTTACAGAAAAAAAGCATTACAATGCCATCCAGATAAAAATCCGGACAATCCAAATGCTGCAAAAGAATTCCACCGTTTATCGAAAATCCTAGCTGTATTAACAGATGAGGCAGCCCGGAAGGCTTATGATCGTGTATTGAAAGGTCGTAAAGAGGCAGCATTACGACATAAAGAATTGGATAGTAAACGTAGAAAATTGAAGGAAGATTTAGAAGCACGCGAACGACAAGCCGCCACAAGAAATCATAAAACGAAAACCGAAGATCAACAATTGAAAGAGGAGATTGAACGTTTACGTAAAGAAGGTTCGAAACAAGTTGAAGAAGAAATGGAATATATGGCACGACAATTAAGAGAAGAATTAAAAATGGTGAATCAAAATAATGATGATAATTGGGATAGTTCTAAATATCGAATTAAAATTAAATGGAAAGTTGAGAAAAACGATCAAAATAATGGTGGATATACTCAAGAATTATTACAACAGTTCTTATCAAAAGTAATCGTAATTTAATTTTATTGCTACAATATTAGTTTTAATTGTTTTTAGTATGGGGATATATCAGCTCTGGTTGTTTCACAAAAGAAGAAAGGTAGTGCTTTAGTTGAATTTAAAACGAAAAATGCTGCTGTAAGTTTTGGGGGAAAGCTACCCAAGAATGATCAATTCTATTGTTTTTTTGTTTTTCATTATTTCCAGCAAATGGCTGTCGATTTAGAAATGGGATTATCAACAAATCCATTGAAACTCGAATGGGTAAATGGACCGCCACCAACGAAAAAAACACATGGTTCATTAGTTAAAGAGACGGATTTCGAAAGTGTTGTACTGACAAAAATGCGACAAGCAGAAGAACGGAAAAGACTGATTGAACAAATGATGGCAGAAGATGCTACAGATGAAGGCTGATTTGTATTCAAAACGTTCAATAAACTATTTATAAAAATATAGTGTACAAATTCATAATTCATCGTTTAAATAACAGATGGCGCCACCACGTACTCAATTGTGGCAGTGCCAAGTTTTGAGTATACAGAAAATTTATATTTTTCTCTGAGCATCATCCTGAGTAACCTCCATTAGGCATTACCTAAACCAGAATATGTTCAAAGTTAATTTATAAAAATACTAACTATTCATAAGAACCCTAAATAAATCCAAATTTAATATCAATTTTGAAAGAGAGCTACCCAAATTTCGTTTATTCTACCGATTTTGCGCGAGCACCCGGCAACGTGGGCTGCCTGCCACGTTTTACTTTCGATAATTATTTTCGAAATGATTTAAACAAATTTGCTTCAATTTAGGAATAATTGTGGAATAAGGAAAAAAAAGGAATATATTTTTCTAATACTGACCTGTAGAATAGTGTAGAAAAAATTGGATTTAACAAAACCCACCTCCCGGACGCTTTCTCTATTTGTCACGTGACAGAGTGACGTTTCTCTTGTTTCATCCAATTTTTTGTTGCATGGCCCATTCACGATGACGACCCAGCAAATTCAACCAAAACGTGGAATTGTGAAACAAGTAAGTTGGTTTTTATTAAAATATCA
This sequence comes from Mylabris variabilis, assembly GCA_037464815.1. Taxonomy (NCBI): domain Eukaryota; kingdom Metazoa; phylum Arthropoda; class Insecta; order Coleoptera; family Meloidae; genus Mylabris; species Mylabris variabilis. The sequence goes on from JAZBGW010000093.1 coordinate 18,610, forward strand.
AAACTATTAATATTCTACTACGATTCTATCGTATAATTATGATGGATTTATTTGAAAATATAATGAAAAAATTCGTCAATTTGTTAGGGTTAAGGTGCTTGGTTGGCATAAAGTGTGTGTATTACATATGGAATTGTATATTTAACTATAATTTCTAATGTTGCTCAATAGTTTTCAATAAAATTTATAAAATTTTTATAAATATTCAAAGCCTCCAGTCGAATCGATAATTTTCCAAAATATCCAAAATTTAACCTCAATACAATATGAGTTGGCAATTTTTTTCCAACATATACCTTCATATTTACTATAAAGAGATTAATAATTTTTCTAGATCTTATCTGGTGATTCAGTGATCATCCGAGGATTGAGTGGTGCACCACCACCAGAAAAACAAATCAGTTTTTCCGGAGTAACCGCCCCAAAATTAGCCCGAAGAACCGGTGATCCGTAATTCATTGATTTTTCCAAAAATTAAAAAAATATATACAATTATTTTATGAATTACAGAACGGAAACAACAAAAGATGAACCATGGGCGTGGGAGGCTCGTGAATTCCTCCGTAAGAAATTGATCGGTGAGGAGGTATTGTTTATATCGGAAAAACCACCAAATTCTACCCGCGAATATGGCACAGTCTTCCTTGGAAAAGGTTCACAATTATCTTTACCATTGGAATTTTCTTTAATAAACTTGTTTAAAATTATTAGATATTAATACAGCTGAGAATATAACGGAATCGTTGATATCTGAAGGTTTGGTGACAGTACGTCGTGAAGGTGTCCGTCAGACACCAGAAGTGGCTCGTTATATTGAATTGGAAGATGCTGCAAAAGCTGCTGGTAAAGGTAAATGGGGTAATAGTCCATCATCGGAACATGTACGCGATATTAAATGGCAAGTTGATAACATGCGTGCATTTGTTGATAAATTACAATACAAACCTGTAAAAGCTATAATTGAACATGTTCGTGATGGTTCAACTGTTAGGGCATTTCTTTTACCAGATTTCTATCATATTACATTGATGATCTCGGGAATTAGAGTAAGATATTTTATTTGATTCTCAAAAAACGAGACTATATTATTTAATTTGTGACAATTTTAGTGTCCTGGTTTCAAATTGGACGCTAATGGTAAACCGGATCCTTCCATTAAAGTTCCATATGCTGAAGCGGCACGTTATTTCGTTGAAGTACGTCTCTTACAACGCGACGTTGAAATCGTTTTAGAATCGGTAAATAATAATAATTTCGTCGGTACAATTCTACATCCAAAAGGCAATATTGCTGAGGCATTATTGAAAGAAGGCTTTGCACATTGTGTTGATTGGTCGATTGCTTTTATGCGTTCGGGTGTTGAGAATTTACGTGCAGCCGAACGTAAAGCTAAAGAGGCACGTTTACGTATATGGAAAGATTGGCAATCGAATGTACCACAAATTACCGGTAAAGAGAAAGATTTTACAGCAACTGTTACAGAAATTATTAATGGTGATGCATTAACTGTTAAATTAAATAACGGACAATATAAAAAAATATTTCTATCAAGTATACGTCCACCAAAAGAACCAGGACGTGTTGCCGATGAAGATGGAAAAACTGCACCAAGACCAAAAGGATTCCGTCCACTCTATGATATACCATGGATGTTTGAAGCACGTGAATATCTACGTAAAAAATTAATTGGTAAAAAGGTTCATGTTGTTATCGATTATATTCAAGAGGCTCGAGATGGCTATCCGGAGAAAGTTTGTGCAACTGTTTCTATCGGTGGAAAGTAAGCCTTAACAGAAGAAATATTTTTCTATATTTCTCACACATTTTTCTTTTTCTTTTTGTTTTTGTTTTAGAAATGTTGCAGAGGCTTTAGTCTCGAAAGGTTTGGCTACAGTTGTTAGATATCGTCCAGATGATGATCAGCGCAGTTCAAAATATGATGATTTATTAGCTGCTGAAAGTAAGGCTAGTAAATCTGGCGTTGGTATCCATAATAAAAAAGACATTCCTGTCCATCGAGTGACTGAAATTGTACGTTTTACTTGCATTTTAAATTGAATAATTTTAATAAAATTCACATTATTTTTTTTGTTTACAATTCTAGGATGCTGCCAGGGCTAAATTGGAATTGTCTTCCTTCCAACGAGCTCAACGGATCGATGCTGTTGTTGAGTTTGTCGCCAGTGGTACCCGTCTTCGATTATTCATACCAAGATCCAGTAGTTTGTGCACCTTCTTATTAGGTAATTTCTGTTTATTTATTTTTTGTATTAACTTTGTAATGCACCATTTAAAACCACATATAAAGATGTATATATTTATTTTTATATGGCAAAAATTGGTGCTAGATTAATTTTGTGAATTTCCAATGTGATTAAAATTTTTAATATTTTTACCACAATTTCACCTCACAAACAATTATTATTTTTATAAGCTGAATTGAAATTAATTGAACTTTAATTGTAGGTGGTGTAAATTGTCCACGTGCTTCTCGTCAAGCTTTCAATACATCATCGGCTGTAGAAGGTGAACCATTCGGTGATGAAGCATTACAGTTTACAAAAGAACGTTGTTTACAAAGGGAAGTATCAATTCAAGTTGATACACATGATAAAGCTGGCAATTTTATCGGTTGGTTATGGATTGATAATGTTAATTTATCTGTAGCATTGGTTAAAGAAGGTTTCGCTTCTATACATCGTACTGGAGAAAAATCACAATATGCGGCATTATTAAAAGAAGCTGAGGATTATGCTAAAGCACACAGATTAAGAATCTGGAAGGATTATGTTGAAGAGAAAGAGGAAGTTAAACCAGAAGAAGAAAGAACCGTAAATATAATAATTACTTATAATTTTTACAATTTTTTTTTCTAAACTTGTATTTTTTATAGAATGTTGAAAGAAAGGTCAGTTATGAAGAAGTTATTGTAACTGAAGTGACACCAGAAGGTACATTCTATGCTCAGAATGTATCTGAAGGACCAAAAGTGGAAGCATTGAATGCTAAACTCCGTCAAGAATTCCAAGCTAACCCGCCTCTTCCAGGTGCTTATACACCAAAACGTGGTGATGTATGTGCCGCCAAATATACAGTTGATGATGAATGGTATAGAGTGAAAGTTGAAAAAGTCCAAGATGGTAAGGCAACTGTCCGTTATATTGATTTTGGTAATTGTGAAACTCTACCAATAACACGTTTGGCAAGTTTACCTGCTGCTTATGTTAGCGAGAAACCATATGCAACCGAATATACTTTACCGTATGTTAATTTACCAAAAGACGAAGAATATGCAGCAATGGCTATTAAATATTTAAGAGAAGATACAGCCGTCGGTAAATTATTATTGAATATCGAATATCGTCCTCAAGGCAGTCCACCAGCTGCTTCATTACATACAGATAAAACACCAGAAGGTGATATTGTACGAAATTTGATTGCTGACGGTTTATTGTTGGTTGAGAATCGTAAAGTACGTGGACAAAATAAATTGTTGGCTTCGTATAAAGAAGCCCAAGAAACTGCCAAGACCAATCATTCAAACATATGGGAATATGGGGATATTACCGAGGATGATGCAAAAGAATTTGGACTTGGCAAATAGGGGGACCAACTACTACTACTACTACAATATTTACATCAGAGCAACATCAACCTACATGTGAAAATTAATAAAACCGCAGGTTTGATAAAGATTTCCATTTAAACATTAGATAGTTGCCAATCCTCCTTAATATTTTTATCATAAGCACCTCTATATAATGTTGTATTTTAATCGATGTATCTTTTATTAAAACAATTGTTTTGTATATTTTGGGAACAAAGTTTGTGGCCTTTTTGCCAATATTACCGTTGATTCTTAACGATAATTTTTTTTTTTAATTATATTACAACATTCATTGGTATGGATTGTTTTTAATTTATCAATTTCTTTTTTTTTTGTTTTTGTATGTTATATACCTTAATTTTTTCATTGAAAACATGATTGTTATATTTAGTTTGATACTATAATTGACTTGATTATTTCAAGTCTCAAGTGCACCTGGTCGTAAACTGACTTTTATTACTAACTACTGTACGTAATTTGTAAAACAATTTCTACTTTTTATTTGAAAGAAATCGACAATTAATATAAATGTAGGGAGTGGCTCTGTATAAAACTTAAGAAAAAAAAATATATGAAAAATAATTGTTTAATCATAAATTTTATTAAACCTAACCAGTCCTAATTTTATTATAATTTCTTCGTCATTCACTCGAGACGTACATGGTTTTCCAACAAAAAAAAAACATGCCAAAATTCTTTCAAAATAGTAATTTGAGGTAGAGATTGAAACTCTAATCTGCTTTGTTCAAAACATTCAAAACCATTTAATACATCCACATATTTATAGTAATTACAAATACTTGAAAATGTTTTTTTAAAAATAACTAATTTTTTACAACACTACTATCTACATCCTATTATTATTATTATTTAAATTGAACAAAATGAACCT
>JAZBGW010000093.1:23190-34368 GCA_037464815.1 Mylabris variabilis
CACTCTTGTATTTCATTTTCTTGGGCTTGTACTGCTGTCTTTTGAACCATACAGGACCTGGCTACAGATTCAAATAATCTACAAATTAAAAATGATTTTATTAATAATACATTTCAATTGTTTTTCTAAAATAAAAAACTTACTTTTCAATTTCTGGGGCACAATGGACAAATTCATGGCTCCAAAATTTGTACGTAGGATTTTTGATTAGTTCAATGAATGTAATTAAAAGTCCCCATGGATGTGGACGATTCACAATCAATCTCTCTAGCAAAACTCTTGTTATTTGTTCTTGAATAGCTTCAGTATTCGCTTCAGCAAATAAATATAACAATGTACAAGAGAAATAATGTGTATGACTGTTTGGGTAACGTAGTTGATTTGCAATTGCATTCAAAAATAGGTACCGCCCCTCTGTATCCAAATCTACGGCTAAATTTTGGAAGATATCCATATGAGCACTATGTGCTATAGTTGTCATATCTGGTGGATGGCCTTTTCCTCTAATATATGCAATTGCTTGCATTCCCACATGCAACACTAATGCATTCATTAATGGTATATTATATCTGACTCCTGGTTCATTTGAAATTTGTAAGTTACTGCGTAGTTCCGATAAAAAGGTTACTGGAGCTCTTGCTTTTAAATATGAATCCAAGTCCTTTTTGAATTGTGGTGGTGTTATTAGCATTGGTATATTTGCCAAAATACGTGGTCCATAAGATATTTCAGGTAACATATCAACTTTCAAATTTGGTGTAAATGGATCTGGTAAACGCATATTACGTGGAAATGCTGATAAGATCAAATTTCTCATTTGAATACAATTTGGTGGAATCACATCGCAGAAATTGTAATGATAATCACAAAGAAATTCAGGAAAATCATGTAAAAGAACTAATAAGACTCGTAATGTACCTTTGTATAACATTGTAACAGGTTTAGCCAATTCAGCATTACGTAAGAATGGTGCCAAATAACGAAATAGATCAATCAACAATTGAGCATATAATGGCCAACCTTTCTGTTGTGGTGTTGTTGCCAACATTCTACCCATAAATACACGATGAGAAACTAATTCTAACCAGGCATAACAAAAACCAGCAGCTTTTGTTGGTCTCAATATATGCAATGTATGGCAGTATGCATTTAGAACATGAAAATTAATAGCTTCAAGTACCGGTTCTGGTGCATTCAATTCCAAAAATAACATTGTAAAAATACGTTGATATGGCATTTGATTAAATTCAACAGTTCTAGTATCATGATCCTGTAAAAGACATCCAGCCACAATACCAAGGACTTTATTCAATAAATGAATTTTCGTAGTAGTATTATTAACATCACCAGAATGTTTCACAAGCAAGGCCACTAATCGAACAAATGCATCTAAAGTATTATAACATTTTGCACGGACTGTTGGTAATTGTGATGCATTTCCTTTCTCTGTAAAAATTCTATAAACAATGTCAACACATAATTGTGTCGATAAACGGAAGAATCTTGTAATTAAATCATCCGTTTTTAAAATTCCTTGTACATTCATTTGATGAACAAACATACTAAATGCTTTTGTTGAATCACGACCTTGTTGTTGATTATAAATTGTTATCCATTCTCTTAATAAATAATCAGTTTTTTCAACTAAACCTGGTGGATCTTCATAATTAGGTGTTCTAGCTTGCAATATACCATTATGTATATGCATATTTGTACCAACTGTTGAACGATCACCAATAAATGATGTTTCATGATTTTGTCGTAATATCTCCATTATATTACTTAAGCCTTCAGGTGGTTGTCGCATGTGCGTCTGTATTTTTGCCAACATATCTATTGTATTACATAAATCATTTTCAGAAACAAGTGGTGGAGTATTACGATCTTCAATTATATATAATTGAACTAATTGCATTGCAAATGTAACAGCAACATAAATCAAACCATTTTCCATACATTGTGCTAATGCTAAATCATATTGTGGTACATAAACAAGACCTGATTTAATTAATGTATCAACAGCATCAATATTATAACGGAATTCTTCACGACATTCTGTCAGTAGTCGTGTCACTAATTTATTTGTCCATTGTTGACCACAAACACGATGATCTTGTAATAATTTCAATAAACGAATAATAATCTCTTTGAATTTTATAACTACCGGATCGGAATCGTTGAGTGTTGGTACAAGACTGTCTTGTAATGCTTCAACACACTAAAAATAATAAAATCGTTATTATTAATTTGATATATTTCTTTTTAAATCTAATCAATTACCTTTTGAACAATAGTTTGTGGCGTAGAAAAATCTCTACTTCTTAAATTGTGCATAAAACTTTCTCGTACTAAAAGCATATTAGCATTCATAACACCATATTGTGGTTGTGTAGATGTTGCTTGAATGAATTGTTCAATATCTAGAGCAAGTTTTTCAAATGATAATGAACAATCATCATTTGGTATTGCTTGAGGCATTGAAAATGGTGTAGATGGATGTGGTTGTGTTTCAATTGGTGCTAAATTTTGTTTTTGCATTAGAATATTTGTATCACGTTCATTTGGTAAAAATCCAGGTATATTTCTAGCGAATTCTTCATAAACAGCCATTTGACTACTAGTAATACCACCAACCTTTAAACGTATTGGTTCAGGCATTCTTTCAGCTTGGTAAGTTAAAGCGATTGCATCACAATAACGTCTATTAAAAAAACAAAAAACATAATAATAATAATAATATAATGTAATGATGATGATAATAATAGTAATGCTAATTATGTATCAATTTACCTTCCTTCTTGTCTTGCCATTTTTCGTAAATCATATTCGCTTATTAATCTCTTATCAATTTCTGGTATGGCTTTTTCAACAGCTGTTTTCTGTACAAAAGCACAAGCCAATTCCATATTATCAATTGCAACTTGATTAGCAGCTTGTTCGATCATTTCTTTTTGTTGTAATGATGGTGTACCCATATTAGCCAATAATGCTTGTTTCAAATGTGTATTAATTGCACTCATTAATTGATCACGGCATGTAATCATTGCCATACCAGCTGTAAGATTTCTTACCATAAAATGTGCAGCCAAACGCATCCTATTCTCATCTGGATCTAATGCAAAATCTTTACGAATAATTTGTTCACATGTTTGTAAAGCAATTTTAATTGATCGATCAACAACTGGTGCAATCCATTCTTGAACAGCATGTTCAATTGATGATCTAACCAGTGGTTTTAAATGTGGATGACTTTGGAATAATAATATTGTTGGACTAATAACTGTATGCGTTTGAAATGAATTAATACCATTTAATTGAATATCACTGTAACTGAAACGTGGTTCTGGTGGTGCTGATAATGCTGATGTTGGTGTTGTACTGTTATTATGTGTTACTGGTGAATTTGTTGCTTGACCAGGAATAATATTAACTAGTTCTGGTTCATTCAAATTAGTTGTTTGTATATTACCTTGTGTTGATGGTATAGCAATTGTATTATCTTTTTTAGCCGGTTGTGATAATTGATATTCAATCTTATGTATACGTTCAGGATCTTTTAAATACATTGTTGGTTTTAAATTTGCCACATCAATATCGAGATTTTTACATAAAACTTCAATTTCAAATTTCAATGTTAATTTTAAATCAGGTTCTTGATGTAATTCAGCCAATACATTCATAATTGCCATTGTCCATGGATTTTGTGGTTTAAAAACTTTACTTTTTGCACATGATTCAATAACTTTCGCTACAAATGGCACAACATATAATAATTCTTGTTGACCTTTATGATAAGCTTCAACCAATAATGATTTTAAATCTAAATCAATTTGTAATATTGGTTTATTACGTGCTAATGTTAATATACCCAACCAATGACCTAAATTTTTCAATAATGATCTATCAGAGAAATTTTCAATACCTTTATCTGATCTTAATAAAACTTTAATATTACGATAAGTTTCTTTTGTTACCATCCTATAGACTTCTGGTATATTTAATGTATCAAGAAAATTTGAATACAGTCCATGAAAATTCAATTCAATTGATGCACGTTTCATTACAAGGTATTGAGCTAACCAAGGCCAATATTCTTCTGATACTAATTCCCTTAATTCATCACATTTTGTTTTTAAATTTAATTGACTTAAATTATTGAAAATGAATGCGACTTTATCTTGTAGATTTTCTGGTGGTGCTATAACTTTTTCTTCTTTTTCAGTTGCTACAAGTAATGTATCAATATTCGTTGCATTTGCTATAGATGGACGACTTCCTAATGTACTTGTAGTCGTTGTATTTGCTTTAGTTGGAGCAGTAGAATTTATTACATTATTTGGTTTGTAAATTTGACTAACTGGTGTATTTGGTGGTGCTAACATTGATGCCATACTAGCTGGTAATACATTTCCTTGTGGCTTATTTGGTGGTTCAATACTTTGTAGACCATATTCAACATATTCTTGAAGATGTTGTGGGAAATCATTAAAATGTGGTATAGCACGTACATGTTCACAATATTTATGATATTCTTTTAATCTTGATTTAAAACGATCTAATGCAGCTATACCAAAATAGTACATTTTTGAGCCTTCGGGTTTTTTCAGGGCTTCTAAAACAAACCTTAAAGCTAAACCAAGCACCATATACGAAGAGACGATTCCACGTTCAATTATACCACCAAATAATTGTGCCGTTATGTATAATTCTTTATCAGGATATTGAGGAAAAAATTTATACTCTTCAAATAAATTACGTAACATACAATTGAACACCTAAAAATAAAAAAAAATTAACAAATTATGTACTCTAATATAAATTAATTATACAAACTTCACGCTCCCTTTTATTTGGTGAATCTTGGAATCTCTTTAACATTTCTAAAACTTCATCAATTGACAATGTAGGGTGTGGTGGATGATTATAAATTCTTTGAAAATAACCATTAGCCTCATCTTCAATATCTTTTGAAACATTAGGTGAAATATCGGGGAATAAATTATATTCAGGTAATCTTGCTTTATCTAATGTAGATGTTGTTGTAATTCTACCAATATTACTAACTTGATTAACTGGAAATATTACTGATGAACTTGTACCAATAGGACCTTGATGTTGTATTGGCATTATAGGAAATGGACTGTTTGATGGGCCAGCATTTAAAATTCTTGATGGTGATGCTGGTGATTGTACCAATGGTCCTAAATTATTTTGTAAATTAAATGCAGAATTTGTTGGTCCAGATAATGCAAGATTTGCTAAATTTGTTGTTAGACCAGGTATTGTATCAACAGCCGTATGATTATATAATTGTCCTGTAATTGCTGATGGATTAAATGGTCCATCAACACCACGTGATCTTAATATTGTTGGTTGTTGGCGTGTTTTTAATAATAATGTACAATTTGTTGTTACAGCAATAATAGCCTCCTGACATTCAGGACTGACATTATTCATACATGTTTGTAAACAAATTACCATTGTTGTTAATGTTTCATTAGGTAATGTTGATGCTTTACTAACTGTATCTTCATTTTTGCCAATAATTTGTGGACAACGTCGATTTAAAAATTTTACACATGCCATGACAAATGGTTCACCATGTTCACGAATTTTATCAGATAGCCATTTTTCTAATTTTAAATATTCTCGACGTGATGCTAAACAAGCTAAATCAATTATAAATGGATAAGACTGAGCATTCTGGGCATTCAGTAACATTGATAATGCTTTCAAATCCTGAGCCACATCAAGTATCCTTGATAATCTTGTTTGATCACAATCACTACGTACATACCATTCAGCCATTGCATGCATAATAATTGATTTAATATTAATATTTGTTGTATGCCAAGCATGATGTAAAATAATAGCAGAATTTGGATGATTTAATAAAAATATTGGTATTAAATTTGATAATAATTCTTGTCTTAATAACGTTATTGGCCCAGAAATTTGTAATAATGCCAATATTAAAACATCAGGACAATGATGTATTGGATATTTAAATAATTCTTGAACATAATTAAATAAACCACATTCTGACATATTTAATAATAATTCAATTAAATTAAGAGATCGCCAATTTGCTAATTCTTTACTGTCTTGTTCTGGTGGTGTTTTTAATACATCAACAGCCACAGACATGCATGGATAATCAGCAAAACAAAAAACATCAGGATTCTTTAATATATTTTGTATTAAACTAAATTGTCCTTCAACATTTGTCCACCTTCTATAGAAATTATCAATTGGGAAAGTTTCCGGATGAAATCCGAGAGTTTGAAGCCCTTGTCGAAGTGCACTTATTAATATGATGAGTCCTTGTCGGTCTTTTATTAAAAATTCAGGATGATCAAGTTCAGCCACAACATTTGACCATTGAAAATTTGGTACAATTTCTTTAATTGCTTGCACCAATACATCCACATTCCACGAAGATGTACGCCCACCTCCACCATCACTATTTTTTGTAAACGATCCAGGTGATTGGATATTTAGCGAATCTTCAAGGCCACTGTGTGTACGACACATAACACTTAAAACACGTGCTACCGTTGCCGGTGTTAAATCACGTCCACCAACTAATTTCATTAAATTATTACGACACTCTTCAATTGAAGCAGTAAAACCGAAGCCGATCTCTGTTATTAAATCAGCTAATGATGTCTCTAACATACCCCCGGATAAACCGGGGCCTTCTGAAGACATTTCTGGTGATAATTCACAATATTCAGGATATACTAATGGTGATAACACAACAGGAACTAAATCTTTAGGGAAATCTCGTTGTAACGTATTTAAAAATGTCCGATGTATATTATTAACAAGTCCCACGTCTTTTGGTGATTTTAATATTGTTGATAGAATTAAATGTAGAACTTCTGGTGTTGTTTCGTGTAAACCACCTTCGTGCTGACGACTACTACCTTCTGTTTCAATATATGATTGAACTAATATTGGTATAGTTGTACGTAAATGGGCTTGAGCGAGATTTGCTATTTCTTGATTTGATGAATGACGAAACGCAATAGCAAATACAACTTCCTGTACAGCTGAGAGGCGAAGGCACTTGCTCAACTGTTGGAAGAACTGAGATCCAAATTTGAGACCCTACAAAAAAAACACACACACACACAAAAAAATACCAAAAGAATAAATATATTAAATTGAAACAATAAAAATAACCGAAATTACGAAAATATCTACATAAAAATTAAATAAAAACAGGAGACACAAATATTGAAACAGTAATTCTAACAAACTATGACCCTTCAATATAAATTGACTTTACTGATAACTATAAAGTTAAATATTTCAAGATAATGAATTTAGTTGCAGAATTTATCAAAGAATTATCGAAAATTGATGGAATTATTTTGGAATCAAAAATTCTAGAAAATTACTCAAAAATCACCTGTTTCTTCAGTTTTCTCTTCAATTTTAAAATAAAACTCAACTAAACGATAAGTTAACTATGGAAAAAACTGTCAAATGAATATCGAAAATTATCTATTGTTGACAATAATTTTATTGATTTTATTGTAATCATTTATTAATTTAAATTTAAACTGTATTGTAATCAATCACTATTGTTAAAGAAATGGATTCATTTGAATAAACTTTTATTTTTCATTCGAAAATTTTCAAATACTAATCAACAATAGTGACAACTGTTATTCAATAAAATCTCTAAATAGCCAACATTATAAAACAAAATTTAAAAAATATTTTACATATATTTTTGTAATTTTTTTACAATCAAGTATTGGATTATTGGTTATTTATGTTGGACTTATTGAATGATAATTGTGATTGATAAATAAAGAATAAAACATTGTCAAAAACAAACATAGATAATGATAAATTCGATATAATTAAAAATGAAAAATCTATTAAATTAATTTAGTTTAATAAACTAAATGTATAGCTTACCTTATGATTATTCAATGGGTTGTCTGTAATATAACAAACAGCAGTCAAAAGTGATGGTTTATTTAATAAATTCGAACACTGTTCTAATAAAGCTTGATTTTGGGGGGATGGAGCTGATATTTTTGTTGTAGACTCAGAAAAGTCCACTGATGAAAAAAGACATTGGAGCAAGTGACGGTCCGCCTCCAGACCATGCAAAGTCACCAACTGTCAAATAGACAAAATTCTATTAAAATCCCTCATATGGATACGAAATTAACAAATACTAATAGATTATCTGATAAAAAATAATAATAATAATAATAACAATCTATTTAAATTATTATCATTTTGTTTCTTTATCTAAAAAAAATTCAAACAAAAAAAACAAAACACCTTTGTTCAACAGTGTATTGTTCGGTCGGTAAGAAAGGCACCTATAAAGATACAAACATGGCCGACATAACTTTAGATTTGTCATTTTGATAAGTTCATATTTTCGTCACCAGATTGGAAGAATCTTCTAGATGTTACTTTCTTTCTTTTTGTGACTTTTCTATTTTGAAATCATTCCTTTTTTCGTATGAAATAATTATGGAATTACCTTTGTTAGATCGGCAACAACTTGCTTATAATTCTTTTTCGTTAACGATGCAACTAAATAACTTATTTGTGACAAAGTAAAAGACAACGAGTCTAGGTTCATAGTTCCATGAACACGGCCTCGAAAGCTTCAAATAGTTTTGAAGCTTTCTTTGGTATACACGGTGCCTTTATCCACAAAGTCTTATTTATTGTTAAGAAATAACTACACTTTAAATGGTCCAAGACCATCATCGAATCTATTATAGTACTTTTTCCAATACCTAATTTAACAGAACCATTTTTTTTATCGTTTTAACACACTTCACACACAACATACAACACATGCACCAAATAAAACATATGTGACAGACTACGCATGATCGAAACCATAGACATAGACTGAAACAATGAAACGACTTTTTACCTTCTTCTATTTACTACCTGTATGTTTATTATTTAAATTTCGTATTTGTATTATTTTTTTTAATAAATCGATAATTAACAAAAAAAATTCTTAATTTTACACAATTCCGTTCACACTACAAGATTTCGGAAAATACTAAAAAATCTGTTGGTACGAGTGCTGACATTTAGCGCCCCCTTTACAGAGATTCTTAAACTAATATGAGCACCATCTAGCGTTTGTGCAACAATAACTGATTTAAAATGTCATCATTTTAAAATGTTGGCGGAAAATTTAATTTTGAGAAATCAAAAATTTTTATTAAAACCCAAATTTGTTTTGAATTACATCGTAATTTTTTAGATTTAAGAGAAAAATATTCTCAAGGACATTGCATAGATTGAAAGTCTTGTAGAAATTACCATTCGTTGATTTCTGAATTGATAAAAATTGAATGTTTTGCTCAAAAGAACCCATCCAAGTTAATAGAGCTGGTAATAATTAAAACACATTAATTGGAACTGTAATAAATATTTATTATTTCTCCACCTTTATATATAAAAATTAATAAAGCGATCGATTTCAGCATTCGATTCAAATATTCAAACAAATACCTTCTCTAATATGGCTTTTTCCTTATAACTTATGACTTATGACTTTATGATTTTTCTAGAAATACAAGTGGACACTATTCTAACTGTCTGTTGTAGAATTGATGGTTACGTGGTATTATTTTGACTGCCACCATTCTCTAAAGTTATTTCTTTAAAATAGCAATAACATTAATCATCGATTGACTATAATTCTTACTTTTAGATCTCTTGCCGAAGAGAGGAGCTCTTTACAAATCTGCTTCAATGGTACTTCAGTCACTAAATACAGCACCAATGCAACAATGAATGATAAAAGTACATCCATAATGCACCAAGTAAACTTTTAAATATACACACAAGTTATAGTGAGAATTTTCTACAAAGATGTGATAAACTTACAATTTGATAATAACGGAACATTGGTGGATTCTCTAAAGTTGCCAATGTATATAATTGAAACGGCATACTGAATAAATAGGCACCATAGAAAAGGTTCCCTAATGGTATCAACGGTTATAAGTCACCAAAATACCACTCATCGTTAAAAATACATCAATAATTAGATCAAAACGAACTATAGAAAGTATAATAGCCTTGCGAAATTCCTGGAAATTACAAATTTTCGAAAAGGGCAAGTTCCACTTGGAAATTCTACTTATAACGAATAGGGTGCTATTTAAATTCAAGGCATTTAATGTAGAAAGATCACCAATCAAAGCATCAAAACATTCCCAAACATGCAAGAGAAAACTGTATATGGTGTTTGTTCCATAATATAAATTAACCAAGACGCTATAGTAGATACGAAAATGCTATGCTACTATTACCAATTAAAATGAGTAAGGCGAGCAAGGCACTTGCCCCTAGTGCAAAAAAAACGGGGGCGCAAAACCTTCAAACTTCAGTCATTATAAAGATCATACCTAATAAAAAGAAAATCGGTTCTGTTCAAAGTAACATAAGGAAGTGTAGCAAGGGGGTGGCTAACAGTGTTTCAGCCCTCGGGGTTTGAGTTGAGTTAAATTGAGGGGTATCATTCAACATGCGAGCTAGTTTATGCTTGAATTTTAAAATAATTTCGTTTTAAACCATCAGTTTTTCTAATGAATTGTAAAATATGGAGTATGATGTAAAATATGTGAGTCAGTTTTAGAGAACTGATTTACAGACAAGCTTTTTCAAATTATTATCAATTATTTCTGTAAATTTTTTAAAAATGAGGCCCAGACACTTGGCCGCTCTTTTAGGAGTATTTTTGAGTTTATAGGACTACATTTCGAGACATTATTGTCTTAAAATATAATTTTTTGGTACCTTTTGCTATTTGAGTCATTTTCCATCGAATTCCGAGCCGTATTCTTGATTTTTAACGACGGTTTTAGGAAATTCAAATTCAAATCTCATTTTTTGGCAATTTGTTAACCTCAAGTCGTCAAAAGGCTAAGACAGGCAGAAACTTAGACACCTCTATTTCATTTTAGAGCCGAATTCTTTTAAAAACAGTATTGTACTAAATAATTAACTAATGTTGTTAATGAACTGTGAAAGAGTTATAATTTTGACAATTTTACTTGATTTTAGGGCTAGATGAATCAAGGTTTTTAGATGTTTTTTTCTTAAATCATCGGTTTTATTAGCCAAGTTTGTTATATAATCATCAAAAAAAAGATGTTTAATCAATTT
>JAZBGW010000094.1:0-36532 GCA_037464815.1 Mylabris variabilis
ATCCCCTGTAGGCCTAATCCACTATATAGTGTTGGATATATCCACCTCTATATACCACCAATGTTAGTAAAAGCCCGAGAATTACACACGAAAACACAATACACACACAACCCTCATAATTTATAACCAGTTCTATAGCTAATATTAGTAATGTTGTATCAACCATTTCAATAGAAAGGTGAAGAGGTCAAGAGAACAAATATTCGTACCTAATATACCAAAAAAATTCCCCACATTATCCTGCGAATATTTGTTTTCGTGACGTTCACTTTCATACTCCCATCATTCACGAGTGCTAAATAGTTTAAATTTATAAATAAATTCGTTAAATTTTTGATAATGCGATGGAATTGTGAAGGGATAATGGAAGATTCTAAAGGATTGAAGTTGCGACGATCTCGATGACAGTTATTATCTGAAACCTGAAACATAAAAGAATAAATTTTTTCATTATAAAGCGCTGAAAATTGAACAGTTATGAATGGAAAACGTTCTGAAAAAAATTTACCTAAAATATAAATAAAAACCAAAAATGGGAAATATTACAAGAAAATTACCTGAAAGTTATTAAATACCTGAAAAACAAAATTATAAATTAAAACCTGAAATAAAATTAGAAAATGTACCTAAAACAATATCAAATATTATGAAAGAAATTAACAATAATTAAATACCTGGAGAAAAAAAATGATAAATAATATACTTACCGTTTCAAATGTAACATGTTTGCTTACCTGTGAGAATTACATAAGCACACATTAAAACACTTTTCACTGTAACACGGTTTGTTTAAAAAAATCGAATAACTCAACTTTACCATTAAAAAATAATGTAAAGGAGTTATTCTACCGAATCGCGATTGATTGACGCTATTCATTAAAGCATCAACGCTAAAGATAAGAGAGTTCGAGTTCAAAGCATTATTAAAGCTTTACTCCTGACACCTTTTACAAGCCCCTAATTTTTATCTAATTGTACAGTTTCAGTATTTTCCCTAAAAATGTACGTTTGATGGCAAAAGATAGATAGATCCGCGTTCAAAGCATCAAAGTCTAACTCTTAACACCTTTTCCATGTGTTAAGCTTGTATTGAATCGTACAATTTCAGTATTTTCTGTCATTTACTGACACTTCGATGGCAAAAGATAGAAATATCCGAGCTCAAAGCATTAAAGCTTTACTCGTGACACGTTTTACAAGCCCCAAATTCGTACTTAATTGTACATTTTTAATATTTTTCGTCATCGACTGACACTTTTATTTTAAAAGATTAAGAGATCGACGTCAAAGCTTCAAAGCTACATTTATGACACTTTTTCCATGTCTTAAACTTGTACTTAATCGTACAATTCAGTATTTTCTGTCATTTTTTGACACATAGATGGCAAAAGATAGAAAGATCCGAGCTTAAAGCATCAAAGCTTTACTTGTGACACCTTTTACAAGCCCCAAATTTACATAAATATTCTGTCATTAACGGACACTTTGATTGAGGGATCGATATCAAAGCTTCACTTGTGACCCTTTTTACAAGTCTTAGACTTGTACTTAATTGGACAGTTTTTGTCGTAAATTTGACAAAATAGTAGAGATCAAGTTCAAAGCATAAAGCTTTACTCTTGACACTTTTTCTAAGTCGTAATCTTGTACTTAATTGTACAATTTCAGTATTTTCCGTTATAAACTGAGGTCTCGGCGGAAAAGTTAGCGAGATAGTGATAATAAAAATAATAATAATAAAATTCTGCCAACAATTATCAAACATCCAAACAAAAGTTTGTAAACTCAAGCGAAGAAAGTTGTAAAAAAGTACCTACAAGTTACCTAACAAGTTTTTAAAGTAACTACCAAAGGTGTTAACTAGTTCGTCTAATCAAAATAAATCAATAAGAACATAAGTTCTTTTTTCGTTGAGTTATGTAATAATGATTACTTCTTTCAAAAAAACAATTCATAAGAGATCTAGATGGGATAATGGATTTCCCTTATTATTTATAAGGTTCCTTTACATTTCTGTTGATGATAGAAATGTTATATAATCGTACAAAATCACGAGATATAAATCAAAAAAGTACTTACTACTTAACTGCAACTTAGCTCCTGTCCCACGCTGTTCGAACCTACTGTAATTAAGAAAAAAATAAACACAAAGTTAGTAATTTTGGAATAATAGTTTGAATATCTCGAATTACCCTTTCGTTGATCTTTCCGGTGCAGATCTCCATGAGATTATGACACTACCTCCGCCCATAAAAGCAGCCACACCGAGAGATCACCGCACTTTATTAGCACTATTCACTATATTCACTACTCACTATAGTTTATAAGCACTAAAATTTATTTTTAAATTTGACACACACGTCTTAACACTTAGAGATTCAAAACTGAAATGAGAATAATAGACGGGCACAGACACGTCTAGAAAGGAACATTACATAAATTTTCCTTTGTTCGCTTCTTATCAAAAACTGAAGAAAAAGCTGGTAGACACCTAATCTTATCGTTTCTACACGAAAGTAGAGATAATTTGTAAATATTTTCAACGTATTTAATTTATTTTATAATAAAATAAAAGTATTAATTCCAAAAAAATCGTACTGTCTCATATACCGAGTGTCAGTTTTAAATGTGCTCGATTCTTATGAAACTCCTATTAATTGACGAGTGATTCGAATAATATTTCAAGAATTTGTATGGGGGTTCCTGAAGACTATTTTATCGAAATTAGAACCCCGTAGTTCATTTGGAAGTTGGTCAAAAAACGCTCGTTTCGTGCAATGTCGCGATTTTCAAAAACTAGCTAAGCACGTAAAATGACTAACAATAAGAATAACACGAAGACCCTCTCAACATTGATTTTTTTCGTTTTCTCCATTGCAGAATTTATTGAAGAAAAACGAGAAAAATCAATGTTGAGAGAATTTTCGAGTCATTCTTGTTGTTAATCGTTCTACGTGTACATCAAGTTTTTGAAAATCGAGTTTTTGGCCGACTTTCAAATAACCTACAAGACTCCAATCTTGGTCAAATATTCTTCAGGGACAACCCCACAAATCTTTAAAGTATTATTCGATCGAATTAGTTGGCGAGCGATTCTAATCGCTCGACTACATTTAACAAATGTACGTGGTATAAAACCATATAATCCTATGTTTCTGGTAAATTTCTGATCTAAATTCCGATTAAAATAAAAATTATGTGAGTATAAAGCTATTATTTAGCCATGTTCTGCTGGATTCTTCAGCTAAATGCTGTTTATTCTTGAGCTGAAAAGTCCACCAGGCCTTGATTTTGTCTTTAAAAATATGGTTGATCCATTAGACAACGCTGCTATGGGCTACAATTATCCACCCAATATAACCTCAACATTTGTTTGCTGTTTTAAAACAAATAAAAATGACTTTAAAACCTGAAGTTTTAAAGAAAATTATCTTAAATACTAAAGAGCCTCTAATTATTAAAAATCGATTAAATTGGCAAATCTTAAATTGGACATTAAATGATTGGCAACAGACTTTAAAAGATGAAACGCTACGATGTCGCCGAGGAAGAAACATTTTCACGAAAGTACTAATAAAGTGTTTATCAATTATTATTAATTATTATTATTATGATAATTTATAGGAGCCGCAATGGGAACGTACAACAATCTCAACAGAAACAACAATCGATGATTTTATAAAATTTCCAACAAATAATCACGAAAAAGAATGGCTATATTTTGATTACAAATATTTAAAAGATTGGTTCTTATCCAATAATACACTGCGTAATGTTAGAATGAAAGATTCCACCATGGACGTCTATTTAATTTTGATATATTTTACTATTATAGAATATAGATTGGTCAGTATTGGGTTTTCCTGAATTAACAGTGGAGAATTCAACAATATGGATCGGTACAAAAGGGGCGCATACACCATGCCACATCGACACGTATGGTTGTAATATGATTGCTCAAATTCACGGAAAGTCTGTTTAATTATTTACGAATTTTTATATGAAGTTAAAATCGATTTCTTATCTAGAAAAGAATGGTTGATCTTCCCACCTGAAGAAGACTTGAAACCTACACGAATACCATACGAAGAATCCAGTATCTATTCGAAATTAAACTTTTTTTCTCCCCTTGTACAAGATTTTTATAATATAGACAATTGTAGACGAATTATTCTTGAATGTGGTGATGTTTTAATATTGCCACATAAATGGTGGCATTATGTTGAAAATCTAGAAACAGCTATCAGTATTAATGCTTGGCTACCATTGGTATAAATCGTAATTTTTGTGTTAATTATTTAAAAAAAAAAAGCAATTTCAGCCTCAAGATGATACACAACGATTATCAGAAGCTGTAGTACAAATGCTATTCTCGCAATTTTGTAAAGATATAGATTGTGATACCAGGAATGTTTTATTAAACCCAAATTCAGATTGTGTAAGTCGACAAAAAAGCTTAATTAGTTCAAAATTAGTTTATTCGTTTTAGGAGATTACCAATGATTTCTATCAATCTGTAGATTTGATTGATTCGTGTAGAAAAATACTGGAAAATCAAATAGACAGTCAAACGAACATCGAATTCGACTGGTCGTCAGCGATCAGTAACTGTAATTACGTTAAAAAAGTCCCAAAACTGTCTACAGAAGAGTTCTGTAAATGTATTGATGAACGAGCTGCAAGATTTAAACAAATTACGAATGATTCCACAAGTATACAGTATAACTTTACAGACGTGATTGAAGCTTGTACACATCCGGATGTAATTTATAAAATTACAGAAAAATTATTAAAAACTTTAAATAATTAACAAGTGAGGGTATTTTTAAATTTACCGCAAAACCAGTATTGCCAATCGGAAATTTTCTAGCAATTTCTTCATGTTTGGACAATGCCAAATATATCAAATTTGCAACGATCTACTGATTTTTGAATTTGTTATAATAATTAGTAATTTAGTTGTTGCTTTCAAAGTATTCAAAATCTATATTATTAAGTTCCAAAGTAGACATTACATACCTAAGGACACAATTTCTAAATATTTGATAATTGTGATTCAAATGACGTGTTAGTATTCTACCGATTTTCTGTATGAAACATTGACAACCTTGCTATTTTTGTTTACTAATGTCATTCCTGTCAAAAATAACACGTCAAAAATTTCGGAATTTATTTAAAAATATCGGCATCGGCTACTCTTCATTCTTAATTAAAATAATTACGAGAAGTGATAAGATTGTGATTAATTTGATTGTGAAAAGTTTATAAATTAATAACGATTTTTTTGTGTGTGTAAAAATGTATACCTCCTTAACCTAATTGTGAGGTGATAATTTTGAAAATCAAAAAATCGATGAATGTGACGTTTTTTTGGACACGTAATTTTAACAGAGATAGTCTAATAAATTGAAAATATACAAGTGATAGAAATGCGCCAAAAAATATTAATTTTATTATTGATCTCTTTATTGTGTTGTGAATTTTCGGAGGAATATATTGAAGGACCACCATCGGATACACAGCAAAAACCCCATGATAGTGATAGGGATGATGTTGATGATGATAACAATAGAGATGAATTTGTTGCATCTGTTGAAGACGATGATGATGATGACGACGATGGAGCTGCAGCTTTAAGAATTGTTCCTGCACCGGATTTGACCAAAGAAAAAGAACGTCGAAAAGGTAAATTTACTTTTCCATCTAAACGTTGTTCTTCTCATTGTTTTTTTATATTATTAAATTATTACTATTATTAGATAAAATGAGGTTTTGTTTTGTTATTATTAGAGTTTCTTTTTTGTTTTGAAATATATTTTAAACGATACAATTCCAGAAGCTGTTGATATTTTCTTATTAGATCAAGTTAAAGTCATACAGAAAATGGTACAGGAGATCGACTTATTGAAAAGTGCATTAGTTGAAGATAATGATTTCGATACAACAAATGATTTAGAAGAATTACCACCAACACCACCACCTGAATTACCGAAGAAAGAATTAACACCAGAAGAAATTGAAGCGAATACAATCTATGAGACGGCAGCAGCAATTTTAAATAAAACACGACCAGATAAAAAACATGCATATAAATTATTAATGGAAGCATCAAATAAAGGTAATATTGAAGCGAAAGCTTTAATTGGATGGGCGAAATTATTCGGTAATCCATTAGAACAAGATTTACAAGCTGCTAAAGAGATTTTTACAAATCTTGCTGAAATCGGCCATCCCAGCGGACACACTGCTTTAGGTTTGTGTGTTTTTTTTATGTAGATTTGTTATTACAATTAATTAATTGTGTTGTTTTTATAGGGTTTTTGTATGCGGCTGGATTAACGGTGAATGTAAGCCAAGCTAAAGCTCTAGTCCATTATACAGTCGGAGCATTAGGTGGAAATACATGGGCACAAATGGCATTAGGTTATCGTTATTGGTCGGGAATTACAGTTGCGCCAAGTTGTGAAAAAGCGTTAGATTTCTATCGACAAGTAGCCGATAAAGGTTGAATTCTACTATTTATTTTCTATTATTATATTAATCAAAGATTGGTTTATAGTCAGTCAAGGGGTGTCTTTTGGTGGTGGTGCAGCTATACAACGAATACGTCTTTTAGATGAATTGGAAAATGGTTACACATCATCGATTTTAGATAATGATCTTATCGAATATTATCAACTATTGGCTGAAAAGGGTGATATTCAAGCACAGGTAAAGATAAAGATGTGATAAAAATACAGAACGTACGTCTCATTGTGTTTTTCTCCTGTATTCTCTAGGTCGGTTTAGGTCAATTGCATTATCAAGGCGGTAGAGGTGTTGAATTAGATTATCAGAAAGCAATGCATTACTTTACACAAGCTGCAAATGCAGGCAATGCAGTTGCTATGGCATATTTGGGAAAAGTAACAGTTTAATTGATGTTTTTTCTCGTTTTAAATTCGATAAATATTCCATTTTCTTCGTAGATCTACCTTGATGGCAGTGATGATATTAAAGCAGACAATGATACAGCTTTTAAATATTTCAAAAAAGCATCAGATCTAAATAATCCAGTCGGTTTAAGTGGTTTAGGCTTAATGTATTTATATGGACGTGGTGTTGAGAAAGATTACAGTAAAGCACATAAATATTTTCTAGCTGCTGCAGATCAAGGTTGGGTTGATGGACAATTACAATTAGGCAACATGTATTTTAGTAAGTTATAAATTATTTTATATATTAATATTTGTTTAAAACAACCGATTTTTAGGTGGTCTTGGTGTAAGGAAAGATTATAAATTAGCAAATAAATATTTTTCATTAGCATCTCAATCTGGTCATGTCTTGGCTTATTATAATTTGGGACAGATGCATGCTCAAGGTACTGGTATGTTAAGATCATGTCCAACATCAGTGGAATTATTTAAAAATGTTGCCGAACGTGGACGTTGGGGTGAAATATTAATGCAAGTATGTTATCTGTTTTTCATAAGAACTATTCATTTAATCAATTTTTGCAAGGTTATCTCGACAACATGTTGTGTAGGAAAAATCTTGACAAAGAACACTGATAATACGATTTAAAAGTCCGAAAGTGAAGCTCGAGGGCTTTTAAAGTATTGGAGGTGGGTTTTTACAGGGCATCGAACCGTAAATTTTTTCGTTCCGATTTTCGTATCTGCAAAAATAACGGTTTTCGGTTCAGTTGCAAGTGATTAATTTTCAAATTTTTAGATGTAAACAATTTACTTTTGTCATGAATTAGAATGATATCAATAACAATAACGATAATCATAAAGCCAATAAAAAATTATAATAAATAAAAATTAAAAAAAAAACGAAAAAAATCAATAGTGGGGGATCTTGGAATCATTTCAAGTCACTTTACGTGTATAGCTGAGTGGTGAAAATGTCAAAATTGCCGAAAAAAAGTCATTTTTGGAGCAATTTGCAAATGAGATACGTGGTCCTACTTTTGCTAAAATATTCTCTGGAGACCCCTACAAATCCTTAAAGTATTATTCGAATCGCCCGTCAACTAATTGTAGTTTCATACAAATCGGGTACACTTGAAAAAGTAATCCGGTTTACCTTTTAAACCAACGATCACAGTTTTTAAATCGATATTAAAATCAAGACAATCTATTTCACGTAAAAGAAATTAAAACGCACATGTAGTGACAATAATCGCAATTGAAACGGAGACTTAGATCTAAGCTCGTGTTAAGTGTCCTGAAGTATTGTTGACTTAGTTCCTTGGCAGGAAGGAAAGGACGATGAAAAGAAAAGAAGAGAAGAAGAACGTGTTAAGTGGTATGCTTGAACAAAAAAAAAACGGTTTTTGTTTTCGGTTCATTTCCGGTTTGATACCCTGTTTTTTTTTTTGGGATTTTTCTTAAACAACATATTTGAGGGGTAACCTTGCAAATTTAATCTTTAAATGAATAGTTCGATGGTATTCGGAGGATTAATGCATGAAACCAATTGTGATTGGTCGAAAATCAAATTTTTAGGGCTTATAATTGGTTGAATGCATTAATCGATAATAAATAATTTATTGTTTAGTAAAAAATAAATACATAATTCTAGGCACATTCTGATTACGGTGACGGTCGTTATAATGAAGCATTCGTCCAATATGCTCTATTAGCCGAATTAGGCTATGAAGTTGCCCAGAGTAATGCTGCTTTCCTATTGGATCGTGGTGAAGTACCAATGTTTACAACACAAGAGGCGTTATCTAGGGCTTTATTGTATTGGAGTCGTGCTGCTGCTCAAGGATATTCAGCTGCTCAAGTAAATTATAAAACAATTTTCACCTCTTTGTTGTAAATCTAATTTAATTCCATTTTGGTTTAAGGTAAAAATGGGTGATTATCATTATTATGGTTTAGGGACACCGGTAGATTATGAAACAGCAGCTAGTCATTATCGATTAGCATCAGAACAACAACATAATGCACAAGCAATGTTTAATTTGGGTTATATGCATGAACAAGGCCTTGGTATGGCTAGAGATGTACATTTAGCGAAACGTTGTTATGATTTAGCCGCAGAGACTAGTGCTGATGCAAAAGTGCCAGTAGCTTTGGCGTTATTCAAATTGAATTTAATGTTCAGTCTTGAAACCTTGAAAGAGGTAAATTTATTTTGTATTGTTAATAGTTGTGTTAAAATTATCAAATATTTGTTACAGAGTCATTTAACAACAGTGTTCAATATGAATGCAATGTTTGGTGCTAATTGGGATTTATATTTAATAACAACATTGACAGCAATATTAGCAGGAATTGTATATTTCAGAAGACCTCAAGTGCAGCCACAACTCTAGATTCTTTGATACTATTACACAAATCTGTTCATTGTTATTATTTATGTATATTTTTAAAATAAATTTAGTTGTACGACGAAGATTAATAATTGATTGTCTGATTTGCTTTCATATCTAATATGTAAAATAGAAATTAAAACTTTCTCTCTGCCCAGCTATTTCGTTTCAGTTAATGTGGGAATGTGGGTCAACAGTGTCAAGCTTTCTTTAACATCATCAATAAACCGTAGAAAACAGCCGAAATAGCAACGAAAATGTTCTCGAACAGGTGACAAATGTGTTAAACTTGTAATTTTGTAATAAATTAATAAAAGTTTTGCAAAAATAATTCCGTAAAGTATGTTTGCAAGGGTGACATTCTACCCAACACTACTTTACAATGTTGTTATGGAGAAGATCACGCCGCGGAGATGGTATGACCGTATTGACGAAACCGTCATCCTGGGGGCTCTGCCATTCCCCAGTTTAACCAAACAGGTAATTTGAGCGTTTTAAAGATTCGCCCCCATTACAACATAACCTCAAAATTTACAATCGATTTATAAGAGAAGATAAAGTTGTCACTTTCAATTACAGTTGGTTGAAGAAGAGAATGTAAAAGGGGTTATTTCAATGAATGAAAATTACGAGTTATTTCTAGCTAATGATGGCAAGGTATAGATTAGAGTTTGGTAAGAGTGGGCTTTTGGGCTGTACAAGCAATATAAGGTTTGACATGTAGATTAAGGGGATCATTAAAGATTTAAGTCAATCACCATCAAGATCACCTTTATTAGAAAATAAACTAGAAAGAGACTCTTTCGTGAGTTTGGTGGTAATCTTGGACTTGCATTTATAACGATCTCTTCATTATGGCTTGTAGACATTTCGAAGCCCAAACGCCCTGCAATTACCTGTAAATAATGCTTTAATTTTTCGTAGAAATGGAAAGAGCACGGTGTGGACTTTTTACAACTATCTACCACTGATATCTTTGCAACGCCATGCCAGCAAAAATTAATCGAAGGTGTGACTTTCATTAGTAAATTTTGGAATTCTGGTAGAATCGTTGATAGTTTGAATAAACCAACAGTTTACGTACATTGTAAGGCCGGCAGGACCCGTAGTGCAACATTAGTAGGATGTTATTTAATTCATGTAAGTTTATATTGAATTTGTCGAATTCATATTAATCGTAAATTAATTTGTAGAGGTACGGTTGGACACCTGAACAAGCCGTTGATCATATGAAACGGAAACGACC
The DNA here is from genome assembly GCA_037464815.1 of Mylabris variabilis. Lineage (NCBI taxonomy): Eukaryota > Metazoa > Arthropoda > Insecta > Coleoptera > Meloidae > Mylabris > Mylabris variabilis. The sequence goes on from JAZBGW010000094.1 coordinate 10,557, forward strand.
GCATATCTTATTACATACAAAACAATGGGAAGCTTTAAGGGTTTACCACCAACATGCTCAAAATTTAGCATCAAATTAAAAGACAATAATTCAAATAGATCTAGATTTTAACGAGAATTTATACATATAGAATTAATCGATAATAAATAATAGTTTTTAGATAAATTTATAATTAACACCAATCGAACTGTAATACAAGAAACAATACAATAAATACATAATTATTTAGCTGGTTGTGCTTCTGGTAGTTCTTCTGGTTCTTCTGGCTCTGGTGGTGTTGGGGTAATACTCCACAATTTCCTAATTGTCTGCCCAACACCGATATCATTAGAATTATAATAAAATAAACCGCCTAATGTCACCGCTGAAACTAGAAACACCAAACCCAAAGCTAATTTTGGTATTAATTCACCGAAAAGTACTGGTCTAACGTAATCGATAACGATAGCCTCATAGCCCCTACAAATAACAGTGAATTCCAACAATTTTAATGATTAATAACAATAAATATTACCAATGAACATGAACAACTCCAGCAATTGAAACTATCGTATCCAGAGCCCCACTTGGAGTGGCAATAGAAGCCGGTATAATTCCCAGTAAACCGATTGCAACAAAACGTTCGATTGTCCACAATTTACCATGATCACCGGACATTGAACGTATTTGTGGCAATGGAATTGCACTCAATTTTGATTGATTTATCTGTTTAATTAATGGTCGTCTATTTTGTGTCCATAATGAATTGTTTGATGCTGTTACAATCGGTGTACATTTCAAGATAGTTTTTGATAAATTCAAACCTGGAGATCCGAATCGATTACATAATTTCGCAACTTTTATTATGAACGATAATCATTGGATAATTACCTTGAATTTTTGTTGAATTACGTAGAATTAAGGGTAAAGCCATCGTTATCGACGGTAATTATGTGAAAATTAAATAAATTGATTTTTTCTTTCAGATTACAATTTCTGTCAAAATAATCTAGGGATTTTTGAACTTTTACCAGGAGCGTTTACCACATTGTCAAGCGAAGTCAGATGCTTTATTGCCAACTATAGAGAAATTTGAGAATTTGGTGAGCTAATTACTATTTATTTTAATTATTTACACAATTATAATACTTATCTAATTGTTAATTTGTTTAAATTATTCAACTATATTGTAGCGAGATCATGAGTCAATCATTTATAGTAATTTTAACGGCGCAATAGAATTTTTGCCGGCAGTATTGCAGCTAACTTCATTCATATTTATTTGATCATCTGGTAATTTGCTGCTTCTCATAAACTAGAAACAAACTTTATTATTAAATAATACAGGTATGTTAATAAATAAAATTAAATTAAATAATTAATTACTAAATTTGTTCAAGTACAAATAAGAATTAAAGTTGTACATTTGGTGGATGTTGAGGCATTGTACAGCCTTGTCTTTTCAATATTTCCTGAGCAGCATAACAGCCTAATTCAACACAATTTTCCATTGAACGTTTTAATAATAAACCAGTAAAAAAACCACCAACAAAAGCGTCTCCAGCACCGGTAGTATCGATAATTTCCGTGCGATCTATTTGCGATACAGAAATTTCTTGAATTTTACCATTATAGACTAATAAAACTGGTTGGGCTTCATTTGTAACAACAATAACTTTTTTACCACTGGCCCATTGCAGTAACAGATCATTCAGTGTTGTTTTCAATAGTTTTGCCATTGTTAAAAATTCTATTTTATTGCCGAAGATTATGTTCGAATTTATAGCGAAATTTTCAACATTCTCAGTTTCGATTTCGCATAAATACCGTCCCGATAAGTTAAACGCTAACGTTTTCCTATTAATTTTACAATAATCTAGCAGGAAATTTGCTGTTTCTGTACGTTTCGTTAAAAAGAATCCTTCAATATAGACCAGGTCAGCATCTTTCAGGCACGGCAATAGATATTGATTTGTTTTAAGGTGGTCAAGTGGGAGATTTTCAGCTGCTCCAATATAGGCCACAAGAGATCTATCAAGACCTTTAATTAAAGCAACTGTAAAACCTGTTGGATATTTCTCTTGTACTATATATCTAAAAAATTTGGTTTTTATTCAAGATTTTTGATTATAAATTTGGAAATACCGTGTCTCCACACCGTCCGTTTTGAGTAAATCGCGTAAAATTCTACCCCTATCATCATTCCCAATTGAACCGAATATAGTTGTTTTGATTTTTCTGCGGAATAACCATTGAACTACACGTAGAGTATTTTGGGCTAAACCACCAGGACTGTATGTTTGTTTATAACTAAAATTAAATCACGATTATATATACACACGATTAACAATTTGAGAGTTTTACCTTTGAATATCTTTTAGGATATTTTCAATATCGCTTAATGATAATTCTTTTTGACCATTTGCTTCGAGATCGTATTTGTTTAAAATTATTGCATCATTGATTGTAACAGTAATATCTAATAGGGGATTACCAAAAGCAACAATTGATGACATAGTTTTCGCGATAAAATCACGGGATTCCCCAGAATTAATCATTGAAATTACATTAGTAACAACTTTGAGGTTATGTCTGGTAATATTAAATTGTACTAATTTTATTAATTTCAATAATTTGATAATGAAAATGTAATTTTCCAAAATGTACACAATCGATCGCTTCTAAAATAGTACACAGTTGAATTTACATTTTTATTATTGTGTATATTCATATCAAGGTCGAATAAGACATCTAATCTACAATTGACTCATTCTAGAGTGACATTTTAATGATAACAGACAATATTAAAATCTTGTTCCTTGTAATTGTTATTATTGTTTAAGTTTTGTGTGTGTTTTTTAGACATGTCCGAATTAAATCAAAATCATCAAGAGAGATCACAAATACCGTCAACATCCGATGAAGACGATGAAAATTCATTTGTAATCCTAAGTACTTGTGTTAATGGCGATTTTGATGATGAGCGATTAGATACTTTACCACCGATTGAATCATTAACTTTGAAAGATATTCAGAGTTTAGTAAATGGCGAATTATCGAAGATTAATGCACAAGCACAACGACAGAAAGACTCTAACGTAAGTTGTACTGTTTTCAGGGGCGTGATTAAAATATAGACTCAGATTGAGTACAGTTTTACGCTAATTTCTCAATATTATTAAAACGTTTACTCTCAGATTTAGACGACTGTATTCTATATTTTCTCCTTTCTATTATAAAGAGGCAGGAATTGAGCTCACCTATGACCAGCTTAAAATCAATAGACAACCATGCAGATATTCAAAAGAAAATTGAAGAATTGATTTGTGAGAATGATAAATTGAAAAGTTTGTATTCTTGAAAATTGTCAAACTATTTGTATATTAATTCGACAATTTTAGGTGCTTTACAACAGAATAATTTGAGCATGAAAGCCCAAAAGGAGAAGATTACTTTATGGCAGAAAGAAATCGAGAAATTTTGTCAAGCTCATAAAGATAAGCTGACAGAAGCTAAAGAATCGATTGATAAGGTTTGTTGTTTAAATTGATTATTGTTTTTTTTTAATATGCAAACTCTTAATTCTAGTTGAAGGAAACTAATTTAAAATTATCCGAGGAAGTTGCTAAATATAAAGATATTAAAATTCTTCAGGATGAGGAAATACTTGCATTAAAATCGCAATTAAAAGATAAATCTTCAAATGATAATCCAATCGATTCATCAGAGGGCACTTTGGAAGAATTTGAATTAGATATGGCAAATCAAAAAATACAAGAACAAGAAATTCTAATCAAGCAATTACAAGAGAAAAATAATCTATTAATTGAGACAAATGAAAAATTGAATGAGAAAGCAACCAAATATGATAGCTTAGAAGATTATCGTCAGTTAGAACAAAAGAAATACAATGAATTACGTGTAGAAATGTTTGAGAAAATGAAAATGATTGAATTAAATGAAAAGAAATGGCAAGATGAAATTGATGAATTAAAAATGGAAAATGCACGTTTACGTAAACAAAATAGTAATAATGATGATAGTTTACATAAAGAATTGAATGAATTGAAATCAAAATATGATCCGAATTTAACTGAAAAACATGAACAGTTACGTTTACAATTAATGAATGCACAAAAGACAATTACAGATCTAGAAGAGGAATTATTAAAATCGAAACAACAAATTGATAAATTGACTACAAAATTGAATTGTGACGGTAAAATTAACGATGAAATCTTTGTTTTGCAACAACAGTTGGATATTTATAAGAATGATTTTGATGCTGAACGACAAGCGAAATCATTATTAAAAGATGAAAACCGCCAAATGAGTGAAGATTTAAAGAATTTACAGAGACGTAATGAACAATTACAAGAACAAGTTGAAAGATTACGTTTATCCGCAACATCATCGTCATCATCATCATCATCGACAACTGCTACTACAACAGGACCTCCACCCGGTGTAAGGCTTTTAATTGACTACTTTTATAAACATTAAAATATTATAATTTATGTTTTAATATAGTCGCCGACTTTCACTCAATATACTTGTCCCCTCTGCTTGGCCAAATTCAGATCATTAAAACTTGTCGAAGAACATATAGACCTCTGTGTAAATCCGTATAATTAGGTTTGAAAACTTCATATATTTAAACACAAAAACAACGTACGAAAATTCATTAGAAATTGGTAGTGGGTGTTTATTTTTGGCTTATTTTTTTTTTTGATTTTTAGCCGTTGCGTTTCTGTTGTTAAATTATTAATTTGTATAGTTTTGGTTTAGTTATTTTAACTCGATACTATTTAACACTGTATTCTAGTACAGTTTTTAATGTAATTTTATTCTGTTACAGGGTTATAGTTGTCCACAGTGTAATTTTGCTTTCAAAAATTATCAGTCACTTGAAAACCATGTCATCAGGTGTCTTCAATTAGATGATTAAAAATATAATTAGTGATAGTATTCTAGATGTTTATGAATATTAATATAGTTTAGTGTTGGTTGTAGTAGTTCTGTTACAAAAGTTTCTTTGTATTGTAATTAAACTATTGGTATTGTAAGGAAAATATTATTTTGACATTTGAATAATAAAAAATAAAATTAATATTGTTATTGCAAATTTCGTTTTAATTCTCACTTCTATTAGAACACCTTTATTTTTGTTTTACGAGGTGTACAACGGTATTCAACCTAGTAGTTAGGTGTGCCTTTCTTAAGAAGTATCGTAGCTTGGTTCATCCTTTACTACATTTGACATTTGTTAATGTATTTTTCAAGTGGCCGAACTAAGTTACGATACTACGTAAGGAAAACTATTGTTAACTTAACAATTAACATTATTTATTTTAACGGTGTTTCCGTTTCGGTATTTGTTGTATTTGAAATCAACCTTTCTTTTATTTTCTATTTTTCTATTGTAATTGTGTAATTGATAATGTAACGGCAATGATTACATTTATGTGGCAACATGGTAAATTATAAATGTGAGGTTATGTTTCTATAAATAATAAATATCGTACTGAATTAAAAACTGCGTGGTGTTATTAGTTATTAATTATTATTGTTAATTATTAATTAAGCCATAAATAAAAATATGGAGCGTTGTCGTTTATGTAATGGTGTGAAAAATCGTGAATTTTGTGGAAATATTTTTAATATTAAAAAAACATATCCAACAATTCAACAATTGTGGAGTTGTTTACAAATTTGAAGGTATAAAAAATAAAATTCATTTATTTATTAATTAATTTTTTATTAATTGTATTTTTAGATTGTTGAAGATGATCCGTATACAAAATTCATTTGTTTTAATTGTTTTCATATCTTAATTGTTTTCTATCATTATCGTGAAAGAGTTCTAGAAACGAATCAATTGTTGCAAAATGATGTTCTTAACACGAATCAAAAAAATGTTGAAGATTTCCATAAAAATTGGCCCCGTATTGAACAAAGTGGTGATGGATAATTTATTGTTTTCAATACTGATTCAGATGATGGTTCTGATGAAATTAATTTAAGAATTGGTAAAAATAATTATGAAAATCCTATCTTCTTTTAACACGGTTTATTGTTTTAAATCGCAGTAGAGGAAATTCTATTACTGAACCAGTTTTTACAAATTTATTGTATTTTTTGAAAATATTTTTGTTATTCTAGCAACCTCTTGTTATAAAAGGGGTGGTTTATTCTATTTTCCATCAAATATAGTTCGATAAACAACAATTATGAATCACCCCAGTACGCGTTATTTGAAGCTATTTTATATAAAAATATTCTTAAAACGGTTTATTAATATTGAAATTGTTTCTATGTAAATCCGTGTTATCAGAGGCTTGATTTTGATTTTAATCATTTTAATGCAGTTCTTAATAAAAATTATGTGTACGTGGGTTTTAGAGAGTGATTCAGAAGATGAAGACAATCAGCCCCTAAGTTCATTAATTTTTAATAATAAGAAGTTAACAGATACTAATAATAGTAATGAAAATTTACAAGAAAATAGTTCTTCTAATATTATTGGAAATGAATTAAATAATGATAAATTGTGCCAAACAATAGGTAATAATAATAGTAATAATATCAACCACTCTGTACCATGATTCGTGTTATAATAGTCAAAAGCGTGTTGATAGAATTTATTAAAACTGTGTTGTATACAAAATGTTATTGACAATTAATATTTTCATCTCAGGTATATTGATTTTTTGCTTTTTAATTATTATTAAAACCACTTTTTATTCGAGGCGCTAATTAATTAATATATAAAACATTTCAATTTCATTTTAATTATTATTAATAAATGTAAATATTATTAACGATTGCATCAAGCTACTCTACACGTTTTTTAATTCATGGCTTATTCTGTTCGAAAATAATTATAGTCAATAGTAATCTGAACACTGTTTGGTCGTGTTATAAGAGGGTTGATTTAATTACTTACTAATTTTTAATTCGAATTGCATATTTTTATAGTGACTGGTTTTGAAAGAAATCGTGCATTTTCAGATAAATCAGTTGATGATCAAAAGAAAAGGAGAGGCAGCAAAAAGCATAATAGTAGTAGTGATAAGAACAATAATAATATACTGTTGTTAAATAAACAACATGCGGGGAAAAAGCGTTATCAATGTAACATTTGTGGCAAAAGAACAACAACAAAATCAGATTTAAAAAAACATTTATTCATACATACAGGTGAAAAACCTCATAAATGTGACATTTGTGACAAACAGTTTAGAGCAGCATCACATTTAAAGAGACATGTACTCATACATACAGGTGAAAAACCCCATAAATGTAACATTTGTGGCAAACAATTTATACGAACATCTAGTTTAAAATCACATTTATTAATACATACAGGTGAAAAACCTCATAATTGTGACATTTGTGGCAAAAAATTTACAAAAGCATCACATTGAAAATCACATATATTAATACATACAGGTGAAAAACCTTATAAATGTGACATTTGTGACAAACAGTTTAGAGAAGCATCACATTTAAAATCACATTTATTAATACATACAGGTGAAAAACCTTATAAATGTGACATTTGTGACAAACAGTTTAGAGAAGCATCACATTTAAAGAGACATGTACTCATACATACAGGTGAAAAAACCCATAAATGTAACATTTGTGGCAAACAATTTATACAAAAATCTAGTTTAAAATCACATTTATTGAAACATACAGGTGAAAAACCTCATAATTGTGACATTTGTGGCAAAAAATTTACAAACGCATCACATTTAAAATCACATATATTAATACATACAGGTGAAAAACCTTATAAATGTGACATTTGTGACAAACAATTTAGAGAAACATCAGGTTTAAAAAGACACTCATGCATACATACAGGTGCAAAACCTAATAAATGTAACATTTGTGGCTACAAATTTACACAAGCATCACATTTAAAATCACATTTATTCATACATACAGGTGAAAAACCCCATAAATGTGACATTTGTGGCACACAATTTAGACAAAAATCTAGTTTAAAAACACATTTATTGAGGCATAAAGGTGAAAAACCTCATAAATGTGACATTTGTGGCAAACAATTTAGACAAACATCAAATTTAAAAACACATTTATTAACACATACTAAGGAAAAAAGGTATCAGTGCGATATTTGTGATCAGAAATTTACACTGAAAAGACTCTTCAACAAACATTATTTAATGAAACATAAAAATGAATGATGTCATTAATGTCCTTGATGAATTAATAATAATAATGCAAAATTAAATAGACGAACAATAGTGGCATATTTTTTAGCACCTAATCTTTGACATATCCACGACCTTCTGCATTTGTGACTCTGTGGCGGCTTATTTCGAATGCCATCCGCTGCGGCTCGGTGGCGAGCGAAATTAGGTAACCACAGTTCTCTTAACTTGTGGCTCTGAGGCGCATTATTCCAACTTTAATGCCTATTTTTAAACTATTAGAAGTGATTTAAATTTTGAGCGCCTAAAGTTTAGCTTCTTACTGGTTATTTTACTGGATATGGATACGATTGATATTAATGATTATATCGGTTTCTGTGCCAGGGGCTGAGAAGCACTGGTTTATAGACGTTCATAAGAAACTAGTGGGAGAGAACAATGACCGGCACAGGGAGGTGAGTGACTTTTGAGTTTCAATGTTTTTTTTCGGGGCGTAAAGTATGAACTTCAAAAATCTAAATGTTACTAACGTATTCGAGTATTTTAACAGTTTTGACGGGTGCACAAGGCCCGTGAACCTTGCTGCGTATTCGAAAGTTAGATTTGATTTCACCCATTTTCCAACGAGCTACGGGGTCCTGCTTTTGCTACCACTTTAAAAAAGACACGATGTAAATAGCTTTTACTGTATTTTGTTTAAAGAAATTAGGGTTCTTCTGTTTATTATGTTGGTATTAGAGAGCTGCAAATATCCTTTATATTGACAAATGTACAACATTTTTTGTCTATGATTTTTTGGTTATATTCAACTTTCTTATAATATACATGTTCTCTTTAAAATTAAGTGTTTATAATAAATCATGGCAAAAAATGGCCCAATGATAATAATTCTATCAATTATATTAATTACAGTTAGTTGTTTGTTTATGATTAACGATGCAATTGTTAATTCAACATTAGTACGAAACATATCACCAGATTATAGTTGGTTGGTGCATGGTCTTATTAATATATTGGGCTATGCTACTGTATTACTACCTGGTTATTTAATATTTAGATATATACGAAAAGTTAATTATTTTAATAAGATTAACAGTGGTCCATTAACATCATTGATTCACACCTGTTTCGGTGAAGAGGAATTGGCTACAACAAATCCATCGGTTGCAGCACAGCAACAACAACATAAATACCAAAGAACTGCATGGCAAGAAGCATTTCTATTATTGTTTTATTTTTTCGGTTTGCAAGTATCGTATTTATCATGGGGTGTACTTCAAGAGAAAGTAATGACACAAGAATACCGTAATAATAATAATGAATTTGGACATTTCAAAGATTCCCAATTTCTAGTTTTTATCAATCGTATATTAGCCGTATGCATGTCTGGTGCGGTATTGTTTATAAGACGACAACCACGTCATAAATGTCCATTATATAAATACGTGTATTGCTCATTTTCAAATATAATGAGCTCATGGTGTCAATATGAAGCATTAAAATATGTTTCATTTCCACATCAAGTTTTGGCAAAAGCAGCAAAAACAATACCAGTAATGATTATGGGCAAAATTGTATCACGTACAAAGTACGAATATTACGAATACGTAACAGCTGTGATATTATCAATTGGTATGTTAATATTTATGTTGGATACAGGCAATGATAGGGCTACATCAACAGCAACAACATTCTCTGGTGCAATTCTATTAATTTCTTATGTAACATTTGATAGTTTCACATCGAATTGGCAGGGTGCATTATTTAAAAATTACCATATGAAACCTGTACAAATGATGTGTTTTGTTAATATGTTCTCATGCCTTTTTACATTTGTATCATTATTGCAACAGGGTAGTTTTCATGTATCTTTAGAATTCATGTTGAAATATCCAAATTTTATTATTGATTGTATTTTATTATCGATATGTTCAGCTAGTGGACAATTGTTCATTTTCAGTACATTATCCGATTTTGGACCATTAGTATTTGCTATCATTACAACAATAAGACAGGGTTTTTCTGTATTATTAAGTTGTATCATTTACCATCATCAAGTCAATCCAATTGGTATAATTGGTGTGATTCTTGTTTTTATTAGTGTACTTTTACGAATTTATTGTGGGCATAGACTTAAAACAATTAGAAAAAACCAAAGTACTATTATTAGTAATAAACCATCGAATATTTAAATTTTAGTAAAAATTAACAATAAAACAATTCTATTATGACTTTTTTTTCATAATTTTAACCAATCTTGTTTGTTTTTTAACCGACATCGCCTTCTTCACTTTACGTTTCTGTTCCGAATTAACAGTCTTTTTAAATTCAACCAAAGCTTTCTTGTAATTATTAGTCAAATCTTTTAAACTTTCATCGGGAATCTCCACTTTTTTAATGTCACTTTTTTTGAGTTGTTTTAAAATATTATTAAAGTGTTTAATTTGATCTTGATGTAATACAGTAATGGCTAAACCGTGTTCTCCAGCTCTAGCTGTACGACCTGATCGGTGAACATACGTTTTTGTATATTTTGGTATAGAATATGAGATTACACATTGAACACCAGGTAGGTCAATGCCACGCGCTAAACTATCGGTACAAATCAATCTACAAAAAAAAATGCTAAATAATTATTGAAATTATAAATAAATATTAATTACATATCAATTTCGCCGTTTGTAAACTTCTCTACGAGTTTTTGACGCATTTTTGGATTTAAATTCGACGATATCTCTTCTACATTCTTTCGTTTGTTGAACAATATTCTCAATAGAATTGCTAAACGATGGGTACTTTTTATAGAATGCGTAAAGATTAATGTTTTTGTTAATTGTTCAGTTTTGATAAATTTGTATACAGCCAACGGTTGTAGTTCTCTCGAACAAATAATACATTTCTCAGTTAATTCCTTTGGTGTTGTATACTTTCCAACAAAGGTATCCAATTCAATTTCATCATTCGCATTAATTCTACTCTCCTTATTATTTTCATCCTTTGTCAAATCGTCATCACCAACAACTGTGAATAATTTCGGTTGGAATAACGATAATCTTTCGAGTTTTTCGGGATCTTGGGACAGAGTTGCTGAAAATAATAATTTCTGTGGTGGTCGTTGTCCACTATTCAATGTGATCAAATTTAAAATTTTCGCCGATGTTCCTGTTGTATTATCACCATCAACGCCATAAATATGTTTGTCTAGATGATATAACCAATCATTTTGAACCGATTCGAGTACCCGATCGGCTTCATCAATAATTAGAAATTCTAAATTTTGTAAATTGAAACCTTTCGTCCATTTCAAATGGCTAACTAAACGTCCAGCCGTACAAACAACAATATCGCTTTTGCTGTAGTAACCAAATGCTTCATCTTCAAAGATATATAAACAAATATAAATTTAAGAAAGCGATTAGAAAATAATGCAACTTACTATAATCGATTAATAATTTTTGTTCGGTTTCAAACGAATTAACCGTCGTCATCAAACAAACTTCCAAATTCGTCTCACTGGTGTAAATTTTAAACATTTTATAGATTTGATCGGCTAGAGCCTGTGTTGGTAGAATAACTAAAGCACGAATTCGCTTTACTGTAGTTCGCATTAAAGCCTGTATAACAGGCAGAACGAAAGCTAAAGTTTTACCACTACCCGTTGGTGCCGACACGCATAAATCTGGTGGAAAAACAACATCACTATGTTGATTCACATGCAATAACCAAGGAATTACAGCAGCTTGAATTGGGAACAAATATTCAACACTATTATTCTTTAATTGTTTCCTTAACGATGCATCTAATTGTTTAATAGCGGACACTTTGGTTGTCAAATTTTGTAAATCGGCTGATACTACAGTTGGATGCGATAACCATTTCGGCAATACGCGTTTAACTGTTGTTTTTTTACTACCAACATCACCGTGTAAAATTGTGAATCCTTCAATAACATCTTTCGGTATTTGTGTTTTTTTCCTTTTTCTCTTCGTTGATCGTTCATTTTCTACTAATAAATCATCCTTATCAACGAAATCTTGTAGATTATCTTTATCAAGTGTTACTAGATGGGATTTACGTTCACGCTTCTTCTGACGTTTCTCTAATGTATGAACGATATTGAGGCGTTTTCGTTCTTTTAATTTCTTTTTATGTTCGATTTTCTTCAAGATTTTATTCAATTTTTTCTGTTCTTCATCCGCTGTTGTTTGTTTACCTTCATTTTCAACCCTGAATAGCAAATTATTAGACAAGTTTTTATCAAATTAGTTGTTACAGAATTACCGATTAACCAAAAAGAGTTGATCCATTCTTCTATTTCTAATTAAAATATCTATTTGGAATTAATTTTAAATAAAACCAACTCACGTGTGATATTTAGAGGTTATGTTTGTCATATTTCAGTGATACCAACCGTCTATACAATGCCTTTTCAACTCAGAGTTGGCTGTGGGCTTCGATTATAATATTTTGAATACGTTAGCATCATGGAGCGTTACAATTACTAATTTTCATTAAATTCCTTCTTTTAGTTTATTTCCAATTACAGTGCTTATAATTATAATTTATTTGAATTTAGTAATTTTGGATTTGATAATCTAGTGGAAAACGAGTCAATTTCAATTGACCAATACAGATGGCGCTATCGTACAAATGTCAATTTTTTTCCATTCTTTAAATGTCAATTTTCTGATTGTTCTGTTAATTGTTTGTTAATTTATTAAATAATACTAAGAATAAATTTAAGTGGAAAAACCGACGAAATATGAAATTACCAAAGATATAAACATTCCAAATTCGTTTTTAATTTATATAAATTACAAAATAAGACAAAATAACAGGTATATGCTAGGTTTTTACTGCGAAATATACATATATAGATATACCTGCGTATGGCTGTGTCTCTGTGCTATTATTGTTATTTTTTTGTCGTAATGATCTTATGAAAAATGAAAACTAGTTTTAACTACTACAATTGTATATTATTGTCGTCATTAATTCTATTATTACTATTATTAACGTCTATTAAAATTAATGGAATAGTTTTCAATTCAACCAATAGATTTTCATAGAAATTTATTGGAGAATTATAATGATTTTATGTCACCAATATATTTCATATATTTTTCCATTTTTTGTCCGTAGGTTTAAGCAAGAATGCCAGGTACTAGCTTAGTTGTTCCTGTTGTATTGTGGGGCAAATACGCCCCAACACATTGTATCTCGTGTATATATCTGTCAAAAGATCAAAAGACTCTAGCAACTGGATGTTACGATGGTCAAATTTGTCTATGGTAATGTATTTCTCTCGTTATACATATTTGTAAATTATTTATTTTTTTCTCATATATTAAGGCAAGTTAATCCAGATACATTACAAATGACACCTAGATGTTTATTAGTTGGACATACAGCACCAGTTCTATGTATATCGAAGGCATCAATCATACAAGACAATAATTATATTGTGTCCAGTTCTGAGGCTGGTGAGATGTGTACATGGGATCTAGTTGATGGGAAATGCCGGGAAGCAACGAAATTAACACAAGTGCACACAAATATGCAGGTAATTTTGTTGAAGACGACAAATTTTGCAAATCGTTAAAAAAAATTAGGTCATGTGATATAAAAGTGTGTCATGTTTATATAACTTTCAGTCTTAATAAATCATTTAGATTAGCGTACATTTTTATTACATGTTTATAAATTGTTTAATTTATGTTTTTGTTTTTTTTAAATTTCATCTATTTCAGGCATATCATATGTGTAACTGTGAGGATGTTCGATTATTTTGTAATGGCTATTATCCGGAGATAATGGTAATGGATCCATTTAGTTTAGAAGTATTGTTTGTGCTATCATCAAAACAAAACCCAGATTGGATTAGTGCTCTACATGTAATTATTTATTATTGATGTATTATCGAATTAATTAATTTGAATTCGATTAGGTATTGAGACCTGGTAAACGTAAAGATGATGTTGTATTAGCATTAACAACAACCGGTATGGTTAAAGTTTGGACATTATTAGGACATGAAAATAAACATTCAGAACCGATCTATGAGAATGAGAGTAAACAAATTAAAATTTTAAATGCTGTTTGTATACAATGTTGTGCATATAATCAACGAACTGTTTTAGTTGTATGTACGAAATATTGGCAAATTTACGATGCAGGTTTAATTTTTTGTTATAAATGCTATTCTAATACTATTCGAAAATAATCTAATTTTGTTTTTTTTTAAATATTTTTTAGGTGATTTTAGTGTATTGTGCTCGTATTTGGCACCAAGAGGTGAACGTTGGATGTCCGGTGATTTTCTATCAGTTGATCGGATTATTATGTGGTCAGATGCTGGGAAAGGATATCTCTATAGTCTGCCGGCTAAGTAAGATTATCATCAAATTATTTCTTATATTTATTTTTGAAAAAACAGTATTAAATATGAACTAACAATGGTTAAGGTTTTCTTTTCATATACATTTATAATCATTGAAAGTAAAGCTGTTTTATGAGTTTTGTTTTTTTGTTGTGATTGATGCACCAAAATATTAGCTAAAATATTGATATTATTGTAATTTAATTTTTGTTTTTAAAATTTTCCAATCGTGGATACCAGAAAACTGCGTGGCAAGAATATCACGAATAGGTTAGAGAATCATTTGCATTATTCTATATTATTTAATTTCTGTCCTTTCTTGTATGTGTTGTTTTGCTAATTATTGCTTTTGTTAACAAGTCTCGTTTATAGCGAATGATTTGTAATTTTTTTCTCTAAAAATTGCTGTCCAAATTGTACAATATTCGATATAAACGAATACGTTTAAATGCACAGCTTCTGTTTTATTTTCTGTTATTTTCGCGTTGTTTCTAATAATCATTCTCATCTTAAAATTGAAATTTATTGTAATTAACAAAAATTCTAACGCTTTTAAATCTATTATTTGTTACATACTGTTTCCAATTAATCTATGGATATGGTTATTTGTTTTTCTACAATTTTAATCTCAAATTAATATTTCAGTAGCGTACCTGATAATAAAGAATTTCATACTAGAAGTACTGATGCTGATACACCGTTTTTATATTGCTCACTTGTACATCCTGATAATAAGGTTTTATTATTCACATCTATACTTGTTGTATTCTATAATAATTTTTAAATATTTTCGTTTTTTTTTGTAGCCATTATCTTGTCCACCAGCGATGCGTTTCGTTACTACACAAAAACAAAATAAAATTTATCGTTATTTATTAAGAGGTGATTCAGAGGGGCATGTATGGGTATGGAATATACCTGAAATCTCAGCTGCACAATTATATGAATTACAAAATCAGAATCCACCACAGCCTGTTAAAATGTCAGCAACAATAACGACAAGTTTAACAGAAGCTTGGTCCAGTATGAATCCAAGTCCTGTTGGTATTTTAGATCAATTAGAACATGATGGACAATGTAAATAATATCCCTACCGAAAATTCTGATTATTAATAATTCTTTTTTTTAAGCAATAAAATTGACGGCTAGTATCTATTTACCAGCACAATGTCGGTTAGTTGTTGGTAGAGAAGACGGTAGTATTATTATTGTTCCTGCAACTCAAACTGTAATGTTACAATTATTACATGGCAATCATCAACAATATAAAAGTATGTTTGTTTATTTGATAAGATCATTTATTTTTTGTTTTCTTTTTAAAGATTGGCCCCCACATCAGGTATTATCAGGTCACGGTGGACGTGTTAATTGTTTATTATATCCACATAGGGAGCATAGTCGTTATGATAAAAATCATTTAGTCTCAGGTGGTGTTGATTTTGCTGTATGTTTATGGGATTTGTACGCTGGCACGTTAATACACCGATTTTGTGTACATGCTGGGGAAATTACACAATTACTTGTATCACCTAGTAATTGTAGTGTAAGTGTTTTATTATCGTGTAAAAAATAAATAAAATTAAACTGCATTTATTTCAATTGCAGACAAGAATCCAGAAATGTATATGTGCAGTCGCTTCAGATCATTCTGTAACATTATTAAGTTTAACTGAACGTAAATGTATTTGTTTAGCTTCACGACATTTATTTCCTGTAACTACAATCAAATGGCGGCCATTAGATGATTTTATGATAATTGGATGTTCTGATGGGACTGTTTATGTTTGGCAGATGGAAACTGGACATCTAGATAGAGTATTACAAGGTAACACCTTGAATTTTAATTAGAATTTAAATGTTTATTTTATTGATTTATTCGTCAGGTATTGCAGCTGAAGAAGTTTTATACGCTTGTGAAGAGAATGAAGCGAATAATGCATCGTCTGAAGTTGGATTGGCAAATCCAGCTGTACATTTCTTCAGGTATATCTTATAAATTTATTCGTTTTTACTCCAATTTTTTAATTATTCACAAAAAAAAATGTTAGAGGATTGAGACATCGAAATTTGTCCGCGATACGGCATGCAACCCAACGTGGTCTACATCAATTACAACAATTAGGTCAACATACGAATACAGATGATCCACATATGCAACAATCACATAATTCACCACTTAGTATACAAGGTTTACGTACAAATCCAAAAGATCCAGAAAGTCATATACTGTTCTTTGATATTGAGGCATTAATTATTGAATTATTAAGGGAGGAATATTCAATGATGTCACCAGGTAGTTTAGAAGCAGCCGGTCTTATATCACAATCTGAATATTTAAAAGTTGCTGCATTAACACAAAGTGCCAGTCCTGATGCTCATAAAAAAATTGCCGGTAAGTTTTCCTCTTCTGTTCTATTTGTTTTTTTTGTCTATCCTAAATTATTTTTATGAAATTATGAATAATTGATTACTGTTATTATTATTGTTACTACAAGACTTTTTCGGAAAAGTGAAAGACAAAGCTGAGAATATGGAGAGAATTATTAAGGAAAAAGACAAACATGGTAATTAACAAATTTGTAACAATTGCAATTTTTGTTTTGGATTTTCTTCATTTTTTCTCGTTTTATTTTTTAAATATATTCAATTGTATAATTTCAAAAATAATTGTTACTTTTATTTTCTAATAGGAATTTTGGCAAAAATGAAAGAAGGTGCTGAAACTGTCCAAACCAAAATCCAAGCCAAAGCTGAAAGTGTTTTAAAGACTGGAATTGACCTAAATAAAGGTAATTCCATCGAATTTAATTGTAAAAATTCTACAATTCTACGGTATTTTAGATGGGAATGAAGTAAACTCACGTAATTCTAAGCCAATGTTAGGACCTTTAGATACTAGTCATGGAATGGAAATAGCCCAACTTTTACTATCACTTCTTCACTCTTGGGGTTTAGATAATGATTTGGATAGAGTGTGTCAAGTGAAATTAGGTTTGTTAAGACCAATGGTACCTATAAGTTTTGGTGTTTTATCAAAAGCTAATCATATGTCACTATTTCTACCAACTTGGCATAGTACAATATCAGTTGATGATGAAAATTTACCAGATGAACAATCATTAAGTAATAATTTACCACCAGAGATTATACGAAGAGAACAACTAACAAGAATTTTCACATCTCGTACACATTGGGAATTAAGTACAACATTAACAAGTAATCATTTATTAGCAATAATCGCATTAAGTCATACATTAATGTCAATGAGCAATGCAACTTTTATTCCTGAACAAGAACGTAATAGAAAATTACATCGGTAATCTGCTTGACGTATATTTTTTTTCTAATTTACAGTTTTTATAAATAAAGAAATTTTAGGCAATCGACAAGAGTAAATTGGAGTAAAACCGATGAAGAACATGAGGAAATGTACACACAACAGCAAGCACAAATAAAACAAGGATGGTCGTTATTAGCAACATTACATTGTGTCCTATTACCGGATAAAGTAATAGAAGCTGGTGGTAAGAATTTCAAAAGGCCACAAGTTGAAATGATGGCTAAACGATGGCAACATCATTGTGTAGAAGTACGAGAAGCTGCACAAACTTTACTATTAGCAGAATTGTCTCGGTTTGTAATTGATAAATGTTACATTTAATTTATTTGTGTTATTTTATTTTAATAGAATGGGTCCGAAAGGCAGGAAAGCTCTAGTTGATGCTTGGGCACAATATTTACCCTTGTATACGCAAACAGAAACAATAAATCAACATGCTGTCTGTCCTCCGGGACAGAATCATATTAATTCCGGTCAAAATCAGCATTCTCCTGAAACGGCGGTATTTATTACAGATTCATTTAAATTAAATTAATTTCTTATTAAATTAATTTTGTATTTTGATTTAAAGGATGAAGAATTTGAAGAAGAGGAAGAAGAACAAGTTCGTAAACCATCAAGTTTATCAGAATTGAAACGTAAACAATCAACAGCCGTTATCTTATTGGGTGTTATTGGTGCTGAATTTGGACAAGATATAACTAGTGTTGATAATGATAAGAAACGTTCAAATAATGATAGACGTAAAAGTTCAGTTGTTGAAGGTTTCGGTTCAGGCAATAATAATTTAGCACGTTTAACATCAATGGCATTATCACATTTATTATTAGCACCACCATCACCAAAATTACCAGCACATATACCATTAAGACGTGCTGCAATTGATTTAATTGGACGTGGTTTTACTGTATGGGCACCATTTCTTGATATTAGTAAAGTTTTATTAGGTTTATTAGAATTATGTTCGGATGCTGATCGTTTAGTACCCAATATGACATATGATTTACCATTGACACCACAAGCTGATTCTTGTCGGACAGCAAGACATGCTTTAACATTAATTGCAACAGCCCGGTAGATTATTTATTATTTTTTCTTTATAATTTTTAATTTGGTTTTATTTTATTAAAGACCTGCAGCTTTTATTACAACAATGGCCAAAGAAGTAGCAAGATATAATGCAATGCAACAAAATGCTCAAACTTTAAATATAAATATGAGCAATAATGTACTTCATAAAGCTAAACCGGAAATTTTGAGAGGTGTTGAATTGCTTATTGATAAAATGCAAAACGAAATGAGTGATCTCCTTGTTGAAGTATTACGTTCATAAGTCTATTTAATAACAATAAATACTGATTATTTTTTTGTAGTTAATGGATATTATCCTACATTGTCTGGATCCTAGTCAATTGAAGAATAAGGGTTTACAAGAGGTTTTCCCTGCTGTTTGTAGATTTAATCAAGTTACACATTGTCCGGCTACTAGACGTATTGCAGGTAATTCGAAATTATAATTTATTTTCTATTTGTCGATGATTATGTTTAATTTCAGTCGGTTCTAATACTGGTACATTAACATTGTATGAATTAAGACAGGGAAAATGTACTACAATTAATGCCCATTCAACGGCTGTTACAGCGGCAGCTTTCAGTCCAGATGGTAAATTTTTAGTCAGTTATGCTTGTGGTGAGAATAAATTGTGTTTTTGGCAAACAAGTACAGGTAATTGTCGTGTTTTTTTTTCAATTAAAACCAAAGAAATATATACAGTGGTATCTAATATTTATTGTTTTAGGGATGTTTGGTTTGGGCCAGTCACAGACTCGTTGTGTAAAATCATACAGTACAGCACCGATAGCTGATGTAGCTCGTTTAAATCCGATGCGATTAGCAAGACTGATCTGGATAAATAATCGAACTGTTACATTGATGTTAGCTGATGGTTCAGAAACACGTTTTAATGTATAACTAAAGCCAACATTGTAAAAATGGGTGGCCTTTTGTCTTCTTCTTTATTGTTGTTGTTTAATGTCTTTCTCCTCTCGTAACAATACAAAATTTTATCTATTTATTCACGTTATGGTATAAAAGTTACAAAGATCGAGGGAAAGGAAAACGAAAGAACAAAATAGTGCAATAGTACGATTTGTCGGTTTTTTGTTTCTCTAAGAAAGTGGTATTTTTTTTACTGTGTCATATTTGCGAGACAATAATTAAAGCAAACAAAAAAAAACGGGAGAAAAGTTCATTTTTCTTGTTTTTTTATAATCACCAATTGATTGTACAGCCGTATGAATTGGTGATTGTATCGAATTTTAAATGTTTAATCGTTGGAATTTAAAAGTAAATAAATATTAAGGAAATTCGTGTGCCTCAGCATACAAGCTAGTTTCACAAAGTATTAATGGATGTGTTGGTCAAAAGTCACGATTTAGTATTCCAGTGTTGTTTTCATTATTTGTTTTATTATTATTGTTTAATTTTATTTGTCAAATCTAAAAGATAAATCGTTGATAATATAAATAAGTCTAAAATTTATCTATAAACTGTTAATTATCAAAGTTTAGTACAATTATTTAATCGCTTAATGTACATTACTATCTATACTCTTAGCATGATGTGTTTATGATAATTATCAAGAAATTATTAAATAAAATTGAACCATATAAAGATTAATTTAATTCAATTTAAACAGATTTATGGCATCTTTGAATAGTTTCTCTTGAACACTATCAAACACCTTTCTAACGTTATTCGTATCGGTTGCAATAGTTTCATGGATGAAAACCTGTCGTGGTGGTAATTTCACTTGAACTGCTGCTTCACCAAACAATAAAGTGTTCTCTGTTATTGTTTTAGCGCTATCCTTAAAATTGAAGAATTGTTAATTCGTAAAATTCCCTGGAAATTTATCAAAATTACCAAAACTTTTTGTTTAAAAAAGAACCGAGCTTTATCGTATTCAGAATCAATTCGTTCTTTCGGATTAAAGTCACGATATTCAGGGAAATACCGTTCAATTTTACGGCCTTGTTCGATTTTCTTTTTCAATAAATCTTGTTTGTTGAGGAATACAATAAGTGCAGCATCACGTAGAAACCTGGTAAATTCAGAATAAAGATGATTTTTTTTTCTTTAAAAAAATGATTGAAACTAACCGACTACCGTAGATGTCTTCAAACACTTTGAATGATTCAACTAGGCGGTTTTGTGTCTCATCTTCACGTAGAGTTTGATCGAAATCACTCACAGCAATTATGAATAGTACGGCATTAACGCCGTCAAAAGCCTGTAATTATTATCTGAAAATAAATAAGGACTTTTAAAGGCATTACAGTTACTTGTATCCATTTTTTGCGTTGGCCTCGTTGGCCACCAACGTCGTACATGAGGAAATTCGCCGAACCGCCACCGTAGATTTTCGGTAATGCTACATTAAATTCCGTTACTGTGATCGTTGTTGTTTTTATTCGACAATAAAGAATGTCTTGGGTTGATGGAACGTAATCAACACGCCGAATTTCGTCGATTTTATCTAGAAAACTAACTTTTCTTTAGTTTGTTGAAGTTTCGCGTGAAAGGTTCTTACTAAGAAGCACTGTCGATCAGTTGGTATTCGTTGGATCGTTGGAAGGTCTCTTGGACACCCTCATCCGCCCAAACTCTCTTGACGTGATCGAAAAATTCCTATTTTGTGATCAATTTAAATTTATTGCCAATTTATGAGTGATTCTAACTAATACCTCAGGATATCTTTGATCTTCCGGTGATTTAAAATTCAATAGATAGTCAAGCGAGTCTCGATTCTCGTTCTTCGCTAGTTGAACCGGTGGATTAATTTTCAGCATATTGGTTAAAATATCAAAAATTGCTTCTTGGATGTTTTGTAAAATGAACGGGATTTTTGCTTTCTTCTCCCTGTTTATAAATTAAAATCACTACACAAGACAAATAAAAAAGTGTACGTACTCTATTGAAAATCCATTGATATGTAAAATTTTCATCTGCTTTAATATCGTCGTTTTACCGGATTCACCCGTTCCCAAGAGCAGAATTTTCTGTGCTTTTTGGAAACGTTTCGTGAATTCTTTCTCTTCTCTTTCATCATCACTGTCTTTCGATGATTTAAAACACCCCATCGTTTTACAAATTACAGAAAACACCAACACTTACGATAAAAAAAGACTATTTATCTTTAGATAAGGTAGAATTTCCATAGATAATCTTAAAATCTAGGTGTGGTTTAAAGTAATTAGATAAAATCAAAGTTTGGTAGGAGAAATTACACAATTAACAAAAAAAAACGATACATTTTTCTTTATTTATCCATTATGGTTTTATAGGATAATGATAACCCTAAATTATGCGAGACATAAATTAATATGCAAGTCTCCACAATCATTATGTATATACATAAAATGTACTGCAATAAAATGACAAAAAAAGATTACGAGATGAGAGAGAGAAAAGGACAAAAAAATTATAATTAACAAGTAATTAATGGAATCAATCACATAGTGAGCTCCATTATTGCATTCACTATATCATTACTATTATTCTTCAATGCTTTTATAGCTTTGGCTCGACTAACATTCGCTTGTGACATAACTAATTCAACATCCTTCTCCTCAACACCAGTCTCATCGACATCCTCATCTTCAGATTCTTCAGCAATCGGTGCTACTGATGTTGTTGGATTACCAGATGCACCCTCACCAGCCGGATTAACATCTTTGAATTTCTCAGCAGCAGCTACTTGTGCTTGTTGCGATAAATCTTCAATTTTAGCTTCACCAAAGACAATATATGTATCACTAACTGGATTCTTATACACATCTGGTTTATTTATGACAAACAAGATGTTCTTTGATTTTCTTATTGTTACTCGATTAACACCGACAACCTGTAAATGAATTGACTTTAATTAACACAATGCTTTTTATACATTTTTCGATAAAGATATGATAAAGGTAGAAAATCAGTCTGCCAAGAGTTTTATCGATCACCGTTTAGAATCAGTAGAATTTGCGAAACCTTTTATAATCATCATAATATTAAAAATAATTTAATCGAAAAATAAAGAAATATGAACGTACAGGCTTTAGACCTAATTTTGACATAATCTTCCTTGCTTTCTTCTCGCCTCTGGATTGTTTGGCTTTTGATACCATATCAATTGGTAATCCAGTAGCTGTAGCGCCTGGAAATGCGCCACTTGTTGCATTATTAGCGCCGGCATCTTCTAATTCAGGAATTTCATCTTCTGAATCACTGTCAGTCGATGATGCACTCTGTTCTGGTTTCGTTTCGGCTACTTGTGGTTTCTCTACTTCAGTCATTTCGGGCATTTTTGGCTCCCTTTACTGCCGGCAAACTAAAAATTAATAACGTTGCAAAAATTGTAATTTTTCATAAATTATTTATTAATTCATAATTGATAAAAAAGTGTGAGTTCTACAAACAAATTTTGGAAAATACAACAAAACAACGATTAAATTGCTACAATAAAATTGAGGTTAAGTCGCCGATCTTATTAACAATTAGTCAAAAATTTATACAAAATCTTAACGTATTGATAAAGAATATTCAAAATATTCTCACACAATACAGGATGATTAAAATTAATGCAGATTTTTATGGAAATATTTACCTTTAAGTCGTCAAGAAACAGCACAAATCAACTTGAAAATCGGAAAGAATTTTAGGGGAATTTAATATTCACCAAATAAAAGTTGGTTATGCTAAATAAACTAAAACACCAGAGGTCGTTGTTAGCAAGAAAAATTTACAGTTACCAGAGGCGTAACACAAAAATTAATCAAGTTACATTTATTGTCTTTTAAAAATTAAGACAGTGATTACAAAAATTCATCTATAATCTACACAGTTTAATAATTGATTTAACAGAAATAGGGTAAAATTAATAATTAGTGTACCTTACAGATGGCGGTTGTTACAACTAGAGTACGCTACTGATATTGCTTCAATCGGGGGTAAAGTTTAACTGAAAAGCACAAAAATTTATGCTTAATACAGGAAGATAAAATGGTATACTGATAAAATACGTTTTATTTTGATAATTATTGATAATCATTAAAAATTAAGATTTTTTAAAGATAATATTGAATTTTTGTAGGGGCGCTGTGATAGATTTTGTTAAACAAAGATAGAAAATAACCTATATTTGTCAAAGAATTGAAATGTTTTGATGTGGCATTCCGTTTAATCAATCAAAGAAACAGTTGAATTAATTAGTATATAATAGTGATAAAAATGGAAGGAATCTTATTAGTATGTAATCTCGAATTGATCAAATTAAAATTGAATTTAATCAAATTTTTCAGGAACCAACGCTGTACACGGTGAAAGGTATTGCAATTCTTGATAATGATGGCAATCGGATGTTGGCAAAATATTACGATAAAAACGTACTTCCGACGGCTAAGGAACAGCGAGCCTTTGAGAAGAATTTGTTCAGTAAGACCCATCGAGCCAATGCTGAAATCATTATGTTAGATGGCTTGACTTGTGTGTATCGCAGTAATGTTGATCTATTCTTCTATGTTATGGGTAGTTCGCATGAGAACGAGGTAAAGGATTTGTAAACAATCACCTATAACTATAAATTGAATTAAATCTTGGAAATTTTAGTTAATTTTAATGAGCGTATTGAATTGCTTGTATGATTCTGTAAGTCAGATTTTACGTAAAAATGTCGAGAAACGAGCAATGTTAGATTCATTAGATATTGTAATGTTGGCAGTCGATGAGATTTGTGATGGAGGGTAATTTTATACAATTTTCAATAATTTCAAATAATTTATTTCTATTTATTATTTTTTCCAGGATAATTATTGATGCAGATTCGAATTCAGTTGTATCAAGAGTTGCGTTACGAAACGACGATATACCATTGGGTGAACAAACTGTTGCTCAGGTAACTGATGCTCTTCATTCTTTATTTTGGTGATGTCATTCATTAATCGTACCCATGTTAGTATCAATAAACATTGTTGCGATTTTTTAAAATTGATCTAAATACATAGTTTTATCGTTAAATAATCTTTCTGGTGCGATATAATTATTATAAACACTTTTCATATCTGATGCAATTTGTGTGAACGTTCATTATTTTAGAATTGTTTATTTTCAAACAGTAGTTTTATTTATTATTGGCAATTCTTTACAGGTGATTCAATCGGCTAAGGAGCAATTAAAATGGTCATTGCTTAAATAAATCGTATACTGTTTTTTTTTCTCAATCAATTTTCGAAATAAAATCGCGTCTATAAAACAATAAAATAGTAGTTTGCTATTCATTACCTTTTAAACGTACATTTGTGTTTGTGTAAGTGATTCGATCTGTTTACATTTGACAAACCATCACCAAGATAATTTTCTATTTTCAGAATTTGTTTAGACTGTTTGGCTAAAATATTGATGTTAAATTAGAATCCTTGACTGTGTGCCATCAAAAAATTCGATTTGATTATATATGGTTATAATCAATCAATTATAATCGATTTATTACTATTTTATAACGGTATATTACAGACAGCTCTAAGTTTTTAGATTCACATCGACATGGTGTTATATTCTGATGATTTAGAGCCGTTATCTTTCAGTCTCCTATTAATCAACTAGTATATTTACCTTAAAACTATCCGCTAAATTGCCTGTATTCATGCCATTTTTCCTTGTAGATTAAATCAAATTTACTATCGATTTGCTGTTGTGTGTTTTGTTCCCTACCTTGTATACCTGGAGCAATGTGTTTAACGTGTCTTTGTTATAAATTACCGGCTTATTCAGCTGTCGAGCAAATCATGAGATATTGGACAAGCGAAACTTGTACAGGTTGAATTTACGTTCAATTTATGTTTATTGGATTGTTGTTGTTAACAGACGAGTGAATTAATTAATTAATAATTTATTTGATATTCATTCGTAATCGTTTACTTTTTCTAATTTTTTTTTTATGTAATGGTGGAATTTAATCACTGGATGATAATAAGGAAACTTGTTTTTTATATTAAGTGGTCCCTTTGGTGTAATTATTGCATTAAGTTTATGTGGCGTCTAGTTTAA